>ML682017.1:4863344-4915580 GCA_007922195.1 Podocnemis expansa | reverse complement strand
CCCCCCCCCCCCGCTCCCAGCAGTAGGCCTACCCTAGTTGGTTGTGGACCCTGATGAATGGTGGAAGGCTGAATGTGGACTGGCTCGCAAAAAGTTTGAGTACCCCTGGTTTACACAGTTAACTCCAGAATTGCCTATATAGATTATTTACTGAAATAGAGATTTGATTAGACTACAGAATTTCTCACCCCACGCATAAGAATGCGGTAACAACCACTTCTCATTTTCTTTTCTGAAATAGCAGCTGTGATGAACTGTGCTCAGCCATAACCACTTATATTCAATCAATCTAAGTACAGCCACAAAGGTTTATACATTGGAAAAAATAGTTCAGTCCTGAAAATTGACTGGCATACTGTGGTGGTGTGTACCTTCACAGTGGCCCTGCAAGAGCTGGATTAGTCCAGGCAATTCCAATTAGCTGATTAGGCTGCAAAGGAGAGAAATCTGCACTGGAAGAAACTAATTAAAAGGAAACACCTGTGAGGGAACAGACAGCATTTCTGTAAAGCTAGGGTGCTAGAAATGATAAGGAAGGAAGCCTGGCCCTGCGTCCCCCTTTTGTGAGATACAGTAGAAGGAACACAGTGGGAAGGAGTCTAGAGGTGAGGGCAGTAAGATGGCATTAATGCAGACATTAACTCGTTATGACTGAACCCTGGGTTCCCCTGTCAACCATTGCTGATGTTGATATAGGCAATAAACAAGAAGATTGCCTGAGTCATTATTGGAGTGACCTTGTGAGGGCAGTGTGTGTGTGAGGACTGCCTGAGGCTTTTTGTGGCAAGGGACCCTGAAAAGACTACCCCAGAAAGGCATGCTGCTGACTGATTGAGCTAGAAAGCTGAGTCATGAAGAGGCTGCAGCGGTTTCTGAAGTAAGAGAGATGCTACAAAAATAAAATGAAATAGACAGATGGAATGCAGTTGTAGGAAGGGGGGCCTCCCTTGCAAAGTTAATCCTCATAAGAACCACCAGGAGGAGGTGCTGTCCTGGTAAGTAGACCACCCTTTGACACTAACAAATATTGGCCTGTCTTCTGCAATCATTTGTGCATATTTTATTTTACTCACCTGTGGGACGGGGGGCATGCTTATTATTTTCTTTGCCATATCTGTGCTACACCACAAAACAAGATGCTGCTTGGAGGAAATTATAACAACCTCTGACTTTGAGAAATCTAATTCCTGTGGCTTCTTACTAGCAAGCCTAATTGTCTGTAGAAAAAAACCACAAAAATCCTGTCTGCAGATGAAACCACAAAAAAAATAAAAAAGGCTGGTCAATAGATGTCATTTCAAAATTACACAATTTACTTAAAATTGTCTTCTATCCTTAAAAATGATGAAGAAGGTTTGCTTCTAAGTCTTTCTGCTGTAATAATATATGATCTAGTGTGATTATGCCATTTTGCAATAATACATAAGGATGGAAAAGATTAGCAAGATTCCAGATACATCTGTTCTGTACATACTTGAAAAAGCATTCCTCCCAGCATGAGCTCTGGTATGCTTGATGAGGTATCGCCTGAAATCTGTGTTAGAGAAGGAAGGCATTCTTACTAATTATGTATGATCCATTAATATCCCAGATGTAGAAATATATACATTGATAGTTTGTGCTTTATTACATTTTATGACAATTTTCCATCTATGTGATTTAGATATTATTTAATACCACTTGATTAATTGAAAGTGGTGGGGGGGATGGAATATATTCCACACACAAAATTTCTTTTCCTAACTAATCAACTGTAAAAAGAAGTGATGCCTGTTCTTTTTTGTTTTGTTAAATCACAGTTGTAGCAATAAAACCTCACTGGCTCTTTAAAAGGCAAAAGTTCAAACTAAAATGATGAGGTATTATAAAAGAACTGTAAAGTTATGCAGCAGCTGAATGATGTTTTGACTGCTTGAAAAACCAGCAACACTGTTGTAGCATCACAATTATGAGCATACTAACAAGAAAGGAAGGTGAAAATATCCTCAAATTCAAGGACAACGTGACACCACAGATAATTGTATGTGGCAGTGATGCTACCCTTTTAAAAAAACTGCACAGCTGTAGGAAAATTACAGTTTACCTTTCATTCTATATTTGCTTTCTGTCCATTAAGCAATCTCCAGTGGAACTACTGTAGTTCTACTAGTCCAAGTTTCTGATAATCTTTGAACAGACATCTTCTAAAAACTATCTGCAGGGTCCTTTCTGCAATGTTTGAAGGGAGCTACACCATCCTCACATCCCAAAATTGCCATGCTGTACAATGATTAGTATTCAGCCCTGAATAATGATAGGTTTGAAATCTAAAGTCTTATGAGCCTCAGCTGGAGAAATGATAGATTTATATATGCTACAGGAGAGGGGAGATTGCCCACTTCACAGTGGTACTCTGAGCACTCACTTTAAGTGGTGAAAGATACTGGGATGTCACACCTAAAAGCGATGACATCTATATCAGTGCTGGATTTCCCATTAGGCACTGTAAGCACAGTGGCTAGGGCCTATGAAGGGAAAAAAATTGAAAAATCAGACAAAATAAGGAAATCACGTGGTTTAGCATTAGAACAGTTTAAAGTGCATCATGTCAATCAATGTAATTCAATTGGTGTTTACACCTCTTTTTGCACATTTCAGAGTTTAAGTGCCTAGGGCCTACAAACACCAAAATCTGGCCATGATCTACGAATAGAAAAAAAACTATTTTAGATAATTTTACTCTCCATAGAGATCTGTAGAGTTGGATTCAGGGTAACTGAAGCAACTGTTGACAAAAATCTCTGTACTATCCTACCATGTATTCTCTCTCCTATATGTAACTTCAAATACTGCCGCACTGACTTCCCCTGATTATAGAATTCAGTAGGCTTCCCTAGGGCTGGCTAATAATATGGCATATTCTGGCAGAAATTCTAAGCTTTTTTTCAATGAAGAAAATGTTGTGAACCAAAGCCTTCACTGATCACATCAAAACAAGTATTTTTTTTCCCCCCAGTGCTGGCTGGCTCAGTTGCTAGAAGACTAGAGTTGAGCTATGTAATAGAAGTACTCCCTTCTACTATGAAATCCCTTTAAGCAGACTTCCACAGAGCTGCTCAACACTTAAATCTTACTGAGACCACTGCCTGTCCTGCTAACCAGTACTATGTCATTATTTCCTTGAGCTCCCTGTTCAGTTGCCTGTATACAACTGCTATCTCTTGTCTTCAGTTGTAGGTTCTTGAGGGTAGGAATTGTGGTGGTGGTCGTGTTTGTACAGCATCTAGCACAAATTGGTCTTAGGTTCCATGATAATACAAATAATGAGGTCTAGATCTGTGTGCCTATGTACAATCTAGGTAATAAAATTCTGGAACTGTCACTCTGAAGCCTAGAAGGTCTGTGTCAGCATGATGGAATGGAAGTAGCTATGTGTGCTTGAGAGCTTTTGTTTGGAATATCACTAGATTCAGTCGTCACTGGGTTTCATGGTCTGTTACTATTTGTTTCAACTTCTCCTGCATTTTGACTGTAAGAATTATACCCATGCAATGTATAGCTATAGTAAGGCAAAAATATATGCTCACAGTAATATTCGAACATTTTTGAATAAAGAACAAATTCATAAAAGCCAAATCTATTCAAAGATGAAAGGAGAGGGAGGGCAAAATTCACCAAAAGCCCCATTGTGTCTAGTATTAACATGCCTCTGAGAGGGGTGGGGTGCATTTTTCCATAAGCTCATGAAGATTATAACTCAGTAACACACTGCTGCATCCCAATTCCTCATCTGCTTCCTTCTGACTCATGGGATTTATAATTGACTGCTGATCTAGCCCAATGAGAATTTACTATCCATTTGGAACTGGCTCAATTAATCTGACCAGAAAATTAAGTTGGGGATTGAAGCCAAGGCCACTCTTCCCCACCCACTTGCCCCAGGGAAATAGGAAGCAGGTGAGTAATTGTTTCTTTCTGTACACCTGTGTCCAAAATTCAGCATTATATTATGCATGACAAATAATTCACCTCCCCCTCATTAGCCATTTCATGAATAAAAATGTAGCAGCTCTGTGTGCACAATTTTGCCCTCACTCCCACCGGATGATGTTGCCTTGTTGTACTCAGTCCTCGATTTAAAAATCGAGGTTTTATACATTATGAGGAAGAAAGAGTTCTGCATACCCCTAGGGGACAAAAAGACGCAATTTGTTTCATTATGTATAGAGGAGAAAGTTGGTTTTTTAATTTGGTCTCCCTGGGGCTACACTGCAATGCTATGGCATAATGCAGGTTATAAGGAAATAAATCAGAGTGAATGAGGGAAAAATCTCATCTGGGACTAAGAAAGGAATTTAAAGGTTCATAAACAAATAGTACATATTTGTGTCCTGGGAACAAGACAGATGAAAAAGAAATATTCTTTCTATTTCTTTCAAACAAAACCAGCAGTGGACATACATTCTGAAGTTGCTAATCTAAAGCTCAGTGCAACTGATCTTTAGAAAAAGTAGTGTGTAGCCTCTTCATCTATGCTTTAAGAATAATGAGACAGTTTCATTCCCTATATAATACAAGAGGTGTATATTGGTGTAAATGTGTTACTTTATTTATTAGGATGAAGTTAGAGACTGGTGACAATTTACCATGGATGGGTAACACAACCCGAAGAAGAGCTCTGTGTAGCTTGAAAGCTTGTCTCTTTCACCAACATAAGTTGGTCCAATGAAAGAGAATATTTCACCTAACTGTCTGTCTCATAACAAATAACTGTTACTTCTAGTTCTGCTTTTAATTATTTTACTGTCTGATGTAGCTGCTTATTAATCACATCTGATATTATGTTATTTGCTTACTGGTCACTGTCTATTCCAGAATTTCAGGTGAACATATAACACTGTGACAGACCAGCCTGACTACATTTTGTATAGATATTCAGTTGGAGCATGTGTATTGTTCATGTCTGTCAACCAAGGAGTCCTGTGGTACTTCTAAAGATTAACAAATTTATTTATTGCATGAGCTTTCATGGAAGAAAATCCCACTTTGTCAGATGCTTGATGAATAAATTTGTTAGACTTTAAAATTACCATAGAACTACTTGTTTGTTTTGCTGAACTAGACTAAAGCTAAGTCTATGCTGATGGAAGCAAAACCGCTGCCATCAGTGCAATGTTGTGGGTTTTATTGAGTGGTCTGTGTAGACATACTCAATTGATCCAGAAATCACCATAGCAACTCCAGCCCCAGAACTGGAGTATCGGTAAGCCAACTGGAAGGCATTTCCAGTTGGCTTAGCATAGTGTGTAAGGAGTAGTTAGTAAGTTGGTGGGAGATACGCCAAGTACCTTACATATTTCCCGCTGACTGCTGCCAAAAAGTGTGACAAATATAGACTAGAGCTAACATGACTACACCTTTGGAAGTTGTTATGGTATATGATTCAATCTGTTTGAGCTTTTGGCTGTTTAGATTTCAGCTGCTGTTGGAGGTTACCTATTTAGGTTACTGATTTTTACCTCCATTAGAAGTAAATGTTAAGACATAGCCTTTTAGAAACTGTTATCCGGAGGTTCTTTCATTAAGGTCTGAGAGAGGTAAATATCTCTTCTGGTTTCACATAGTAAGCTTGCTAATGAGAGCTATTGGAGTCAAAATTTAAGGCTATGATTACGGGAAACACTATTAAATATCATTGTCTCCTATATCAACATTCTCTTGAGCTAATTAAACTTTGGATTGCAGGATGGGGCCTCTGGAGAGAGAATGCTATTAAGTGTAGTCTTGAATTGTGCAACTAAAACAGCAGCATGAAAATCAGTGCCAAAACCCCACTATTCAAGAGAACAAATGACACAAGCACACCAAGGCTACTGGAAGTGAAACCATAAAATTCAGGCAGAAACACAGAGTAGAATCTTGTATGAGAAATGTGAAGATGAAATTCTATGGTCTGTGTAACCATAGATCAGTAGTTCTTAACCGTTTCAGACCACCACACCCCTGAAACCTGACCACCTTTATGTGAGGCTGAAGCCCACGTCCTGCCATCCATGGCGGAACCATGTGGCTTAACTTACGTGGGCTCTGGTCTCACATGGGACCCTGTGCAATTGCCCTGTTTGCTACCCTTTAACTTTAGCCCTGCAATTCCAACCCTCATAAACTTTTATCCTGCAATCCCTAGGTTCAGAAACACACTGTTCTAGATGAGTTGAAGTACCCCCTGGAAGATCTCTGTGTACTCTTCCCTTCTGCCCCCTGGTATATGTGCTGTAGATTACCATAACAGTCCCTTTTGGTCTTAAAAATCTATGGAGAGCCTTGAATGTTACTAGTAAAACTTGCATCCATATGCACAGGGGTTCAAGTATAATTTGGTGAGCCCTGGAACCTTCCTGCACGGGTGGGCCCCCTTCCCGCATGGGTGGCTCCCCTTCAAGCACCCCAGCTACTGCCCCCAATGTCCATTCCCCTGTCCCCAAAATCCATTCCAGCCCCCAATACCCACCCCCAGCTCAGGGATCCCCAATACTCCTCCCCCCCCCCAGCACGAGCCAGGCCATCCTCATATTCATGGGCAGTGCGCTAGGCCAGGAGACTCTGTAGCCCGTGCATGTGCAGGGGAGCCCGCCCCCCCTCCCCTGCCTGCTGGAATGTGTGGCAGAATGCCATTCTGGGGCCTACTATTTTTAGGGGCCCATTGTTCAGACCCCAAAAATAGAAAATGGAACCAGAATTCTGCGTTTCAGGTCCTGCTGTTTTTCAATGGTGGGCCCCAGATCGCAGCGTTCCGGCACCATTTTCTATTTTTAGGGGGCCTGGAATGCTGAGCCCCTAAAAATAGTGGGCCCTGTAACAGTGTTCCAGCTTACTTTAACGCCTGCATATGCATAAATGAAAAAGTAACAAACATAGATGCTAAAGGAGTAATATGAGACCAAAAAAAAAAAAAAACCCAAGCAAGTCACCATCATCTTGGTATTGCACAAACCTCATATCTTCTCTAGCTCTGAAACCAGCTAGTTAGTTTGAAGTAGCAAAAAGTTGTAACTTGTCCAAACATCGTTAGGGTTGCTAACAGAAAAAATGTGCAGTAGGATAGCTGTGGAGATTCTTTACCCCTGAATACAAGGTAATACACATGATAAAGAATAATCTGGATTACTCATGTTAAAATTAATTCACTTTTGAATTCTTAGCATTTCAGGGAAAAGACCTGAAATCACTTCAGACAAGTCACTGAAAACTTCTTGTCTGATGTTCAGCACCGCCTAAAAAAGCAAACCAAAGATTCTCATATATATATAAGATGAGATTGAAAATATGAGCCTTACATTATATATAAACCATTAGTAGATCTTCACCTACTATACTATGTTCGGTTCTCCTTACTCTCTCTCAAAACATTAGATGAGAATTAGAGGAGAAAGCAGCTCAGGAGATGAGCAATGAAAATGATTTTAACACCCAAAGACTTTAGTGGTAGAGAGAGGATCTCAAGGGAGATCTTGGGTTTATATGCCATGGAATTTCTGTTCAATGTTGGGCAAGCACTTATGCCAAGTCTGTGCTGCTGATGACAAATTTACCACCATCAGTTTGAACTCTCTGGTTCGATTGAGCAATCAGCCAAGACCTGCTCAATCAAGCCAGAGTTCAACTCAGTAACTCCATCCCTGTAAGAAGAGTAGCATCAAGTATTTGGATTCACAGAGATCAGTGGGAGTTAGAGTCAAAGGGAGATACACAAACTATGCAAAATAACTTGTGTATCTCCCTTTGACTGCCACTGAAAATGGCACCAAGTGTAGAGCAGGCCTTAGTCTCTTTATGCCATAGTTCTCCACCCATAAAATGGATATAATAGGATTCCCTACCTTACAGGGTCTTTTGTTAGGATAAATACACTAACAATTGTGAGATGCTCAGACATTATAATAATGGAAGCCAATATCTGGGATAGAGAAGATAAGCAGGCACTTTTATTTACTCTTTTGCAATATAACAGCAAAGGGTATTTAATAAAATTAAAGACAAGTCTTAAAACAAAAATAGTCTTACACCATTTTTAATTAGCCTGTGGAACTCATTGCTACCAAATAGCATGGTGGTCAGAAGCTTAAGAGGGCAAAACCATGAGTATCAGTTTGTTCATGATTGGGAATAGAGGGTTATATTTGATAGGATTATAAAAACTAGAAGGAGTAGGGGGAAAAAAGTCATGTTTAAGGGCATAAAACAATCATTTGGTCTCCAATCCAGCAAACCACTTAATCATGTGAGAATGTGTAATTCAAATCAAGACAATAGAACCACTCCCAACGTGCTTAACTGCGTTGCTGGATCAGGGCCTAACGGACTGGGAAATGAAATACATTCCCACTATGTGCAAGTTATTCCAGAAGTGTCCGATATGCAGATTCTTCTACCTTCCTCTGAAACATCTGGCACAGTGACTGCTTAGAGACTGGATACTAGAGTAGGTGGATTATTAGTCTGATCCAGTATGCAGATCCTATGTTTCTATCCTAATGACCAGCAACGCTAGTGACCTAACTAAATTTCTTTCTTCAGGACACACAGGAGAACTGGAGTCTGGTCAGCAACTATCTTCCAGATGAATCAATTTTATATCACCAGGAGACAAGGACTTCCCAATTTTCTGTTGTGAAATGTAAGTTACTGAGACTCAAACATACTAACTAAAACCAGTCTGTTAAAATTAATTTAAAAAACTATATAACATCCAAAATTTTGAAGTAAATGGGAAAATCATTTCATGCTTTAGCACTGATGTAACTATACTTGTAGCCCAAATGGTGTTTGCATTCTTGGCAAGTCACATTAGACAGAGAGTGTATGGTCTCCTAATGCTGCTCAGATTCAGGAGAGAGGAGGTTTAGGCAAGCAAAATGCTATTGTTGTGTCTAGAAGCTGTTATTTATCATTAAAATGGAGCCATGATAATAGTTCTAATATGTTAAGATGTCAGGCTTTAGGGCATTGAATCAAATCAAATTCTGATTGTCTTGCTTCATGGGAAGCAAGTTTTGCTGTACATTGAATTAAAATTGTGTCTGTGGGAGAGAAAAACTTGAACAGTAAAATCCAAGGCACTGAATATGGTGTACCTAGATCAGATACCAGGGCAATTTTTTATTCCAGTGTTCCATGAAAAATCAAACTAAATATGATTTTAATTTCTAAATTAAAGTTGTACTCTCCAGTAACCTGCTAAGAAATGTACATTAATGTTAACTGCACACTTTTATGCTGCATAGATGTATCTTTTTAATTATCTAATTAAACATCAGTCTTTCTTTTTTGGATTTCTTTAGTAGTTGTGATTGGAACACAGATAATATATAGTCTTGGATTTAAATAATTAAGGTTATGTCTATACTGGCAATTTAGTTCGAATTAAGCCTCCTTAATTAAGGAGGCTTAATTCGAACTAAATTAGTCCCTGTCTAGACTGGACTTTCATTAAGTTGAATTAAGAAATTCCTTAATTCAACTTAATGAACGCTTAATTCGAATTAATAAGAACCAACTGTTAGTTTGAACTAAGCCTTAATTTGACTCCTTAGTTCGAAGTACCACAAGTGGAATTGCATTCTGATTTTGACCAGCTGTCACGGGATGCAGCTCCCTGGGTTATGATCTGTATGATTTTTCTGTTCACTTATACACTGGGATTTGTACGTTTTTATACTGATTATGCCATACAATGTTTATGGATGCTTATAACCTGTTCTACATCATTAGTATGATATTGTGTTTCCTACAACTTCATGCACGTGCACAGATGTGTAGCATGCTTACCATGGCTCAGGAGGGTGCGAGACAGACAGTTCTCTCCCAGCAGCAAGCACCTAGAGGAGACAAAGGTATGCTAATTAAGTCCACTGACTCGAAGGAGACAAAGATTACCTCTGCCCAGAAAGGGAGGGGTCAGAGCAGAGTTTTAGAACAAAGAAAAATCACTTGGAAGCAGGGCTGTCCCTAGGGGAGTGTGGGACCCTGGGCGAATCAGCCTGTGTGGGCCCTACTCACCCCCCCTCCCCGTGGCACTGGGGGGTGGGGCCAGATGGCCCAGAGGAGGGGCAGGCCCCTGCTTCGGCCATCCCATGTCGGTGACCAGGTGACTTGGCGAAAAGCGGTGGCCTGGTTCAGCGCTGCTGGTTGTCGTCCCCCCAAACCGCTACATGCTCTTTCAGCTCCGTGCTGGAGCAGCAGGGAGGGGCTGGGAGGTAGCGCAACCGGGGGAGTAGTGATAGGGCCTGGCGCTGTCTCTGGCCCCCTCCCTGCTACTCCAGCACAGAGCCAAAAGCAGCGCGCGTGGCCAGGGACGGACCAACAGCACTAAACCGGGTTGCTGCTTTTCGCTAGCTCGTCCAGTCTCTGGCATGGGGGGAGGAAGCGGTGTGGGGCCCCCCAAAGTGCGGGGCCTGGGCAGCTGCCCGGCTTGCTCTACCTTGGGGACAGCCCTGCTTGGAACAGTTTGAGGCTTTTGGCCTGGCAGAGGTACCTCTACCATAGGGCTCCAGGGGTATTAGCCCCCCTGAAACTCGTGGCTAGCCCCTGAGCAGTGCATTTCTAAACTGCACGGTGGTGCAGCCCCCATCTCTCCCCCAGACGGCTGGCAGCCGTGGCCTTTACCTGGCTGCAAGGGAGCACAGTCTTCCAGCCGATAGGGGGAGGGGTAGGGAAGGGCTTGGGTGACCGCGGGGGGGGCAGTTAGGGAATGGATCGCGGCCTGGGGGCCAGTGGGGGCCTGGGCCTCAATTAATCTTTATGGGTAGCAGAGCCCCTGTGGCCTGGGATTCTCCACACTGAAAAAACTTCAAGCCCTGCTTCATCATGGGCAGAGACTGGCTGTGCAGACATCTGACAGCCGAACACCTTGTGTGTGTACTTGGACTATGAGGTCTGTTTAAGCAGACATATAGGGTAGTATGTGTGTTTTACCTTTTATTTCCTTGTGGTCATTCCTGACTCATTTACATTGTGATTCTGCCATGATAGGCCATATCGTCACTTAGAATTATAATCCGATCAATAAACTTGTAGCTGTTTTCTCTAAAGCTGTGTGATCTTTAGAGGGTGCGGGTGAAGAAGTCTGGGCACAATCCATTTCTTTGTTAAATGGATGGGCTTGAGTGTATGGTGGTTGGGAGTGGGGCCCCAATCTCTGTAGACAGTGGCTCCTGGAGTAGTAACTGGGACCAGGGATGTGTGCTGGGGGACCGTCCTTGTATAGACAGAGGGCATACACCCACTGCTTGGGGCCAGTTGCATGCCAGAGTAGACTGACTCAGGAGTGAGTGATCACTTGGCAAATTGGGGTTCAGGAGTGGGAATTGGGGGAGTCACAGCAGCATACCAGACTGGATCTGGGGAGCAGCCTGTCAAACCAGATTCATGGGACCCAGGAGAAAAGGAACTGAGGGTGTAAAAAATGGCGCATCTGATATAGAGGAGGGGTCCCACTCATTGGATCTGGGAGCTGTCTTCAAACTATAACCAGACCAAATGTTTGTTTTATTTGAATGACTTTTAACATCTGTACAAGATAGCTGACACTATGGAAGACAGACATACCTTTAAGTTTGTTTCTTACTTTCAAGATGTTTTCTCTATAGTGCTTTTGTTCTATATTAATGCTTTGTGAGAGCTGGCTGCTGACAAATCCTGTCATAGGTCCTGGGCAATAAAAGACCCCACGTACAACAATGTTCCCTTTAATTCTTCATAGGCTGTGTGCACAAAAAATTTCTTCTGTGCAAATTTTCAGAACTAGTGTCCAAATTTGTGCACACTCCAGTTACTGTGGTCAAACTTGTGAGCACAATGAAGCAAGTGTGTATGATGCAAATGATATTTAAATTTTATTTTGATAATGGTGATGGAAATTATTTTATAAATTACAAAACCTTATTTGAAACTGTCTTTTTAAAATAGCATAAAAATATTAGCAGCATTGAATTTTTTTGTGCATTCTTTATTTTGCTGTGTGTGCGGGTTTCATGACCTGTGTGCGTCCGCACACGTGCACAGCTTAGAGGGAACACAGGTACAGAAGTAATTTGAAATTTGCTAATACTATTGCCTCAAAAGGCAGGAGGAATGGCAGCCTAGTTCCCCAGCCTAGAGGTAGCAGACCACAAGTTCTTGCGGCAAGTCAGGTGACAGCAGCTAGAGCCCTGAGGTCTCTTGGGGAGAGGGGAGTACCTTCAATGAGGCCATAGAGGAGTCAGAGGTGCAGTTACCTTGGCGAGTGTGACAAAATTAAGTGACCTTTTGTTTAGAGGTTTGTAGTGTTTGTTGTAGTCATGTTGGTCCCAGAATATTAGAGAGAAACGGGGTGGGAGGTTAGATGACTCCTTTATTGGATGAGCTTTTGAGCTACTCTGAGGTAAGGGCAATACATTATTGCAGCACTCCAGGAACACCCTGGGTAATGTGATTCAGGTCTTGGCAAGAAGGAAGCTACTGTGAAATAAGTTATGGTGTGAATTTAAAGCTCAATAGCTCTTCTGCACTGACTTCCAATGTGGATGCTCTTATTGCACTCTTGTTTGTGGGATTTAGTATAATCCATTCTGAACTCTTAATGTGCAATAAGAATGCCCAGCCATGAAGCTGGTGTAGAATAGCTAGTCCAGAACACCTATATTTCTTGTGCAGACAAGCCCTTAAAGCAGTGATTTTTCAAGATGTTGTCTGTGAAACCCCAGAGTCCACTGACTGCCTAAGATTTTCAAAGGTGTCTGTATCTCCATTTTAAACATTTTAAGGCTCTGCAAATAAATTTAAAAACCACTGTCTGAGTTACAGCTCTTTCCCTGCCACTGTGTCTAAGATGGAAAGTTACTTCATCCCTTTAGAGAAGCAATTTACTTCTCTCCCTGTGCAACCAGCCAGATACTCAGGCAGGTGGGAGTGGGAACAATTCTGTTCTCCTCTCTGTTACATCCCCTCTCCAACCATCTGCTCACGGTGGAAAGTATCAGGCAAGTACTGTAATCTTAACATGTCCTGAAGTTGCTGTCTGAGCTCTTTTGGGCAAGGGAATGGGTGGCCTTACTTCCCCCTTATTGTTCCATGTGGTTGAATAGAGACTACAATCTAGCTCTAAATTTGTAACATGCTCTGATACAGAACACCAGATAAATGTATGTTCATCCAAATATGCTTACATGAAATATGACAAATCAACAAGCTAAAACAAGATAATGAAGCATTATATACTGAGTTGTTAGAAATTTTTTTCAGTAATTTCCTAAAGCCCATAAAAATGATAGGAAGAGAACAATAGAGGGAAGAAGAGACTGAGATGGACAGATGGATTGTCTTTGTTCTGTGTTTGTAAAACGTCTAGCTCCTAGCTGCTATGATAATATAAGTTGTTACTATTATTTAATCATAATGAACAACTGAAAGGACTGATCAGAGAGAAACCTCAAAAGTGAAGAGCTGCAGATCAAAATCAGCAGAGACATTACTATTGAAAGTAAACATGTATCTGTACAGATATATAAACATTCTATTAATCTTCAAGGCAAGTTAGAATGAACGTCCACATGTAAAATATATACAATACTGCTGACCACATCATTTGGATTATCTTATAAACATCAGATCCAGTCACAAATCATAAGTCATTGTTAAGATAATGTATCACAGATTGTTAGGAAAATCACAGCTTGGTCTCTTATTACCTTTGTTTGGTTTTCTATGTTAAAATCTCAAGGGAAGAGAGACAAGAAGGCACGAGACAATGAAAAACAAAAGGGATAGAAAAAAGAGTAGAATAATGAAAGTCAGGCAAAGTGAATTCAGTCAAGTGGAAATGCACATAATGATGAAGGAATTTCTATTGGGCAAAGGAAAGAGTTTGCTTTGCCTATACCGGACATCAGAAATTTCTTCACATCATAGAGAGATAATAGAGTTTCAGAACTAAAGAAAGTTGTCTAATTTTTTTGTGGGCATAATTAACCATTCTATTTCAGAAATGAATCAACCATAACAAACATTGTTAGTATATGAAGTTTGTTGTGAGACCATGGAGAAACTAATGTGTTTTTGGGTTTTTTTTGGTTTTTTTCCCCCCTATTTGCAGGAGTAATGTAACCAATATTGTTTGTTCAGGAAAAACAAATCCCAGGTGAGTAGAAGGCCCCAAATAGACTGAAACTGAGGCAGTTCTGCGGGAGAGGAAGGGGAAGGGCAGGAAAGGCAGGTTGTAGAAAGGCCATAGAGGGCGGCTCCATCCCCGTAGCCACCGTGGAGAAGTGCTTTCTCCATAGTGGTTTGGCCAGGATATTGCAGGCTGGGTGGAGACATGGGGAATAGATCTACAGTTATGTGCATCCACTAACCAAATTCCTTTCAGGAAAAGTGCTCAGACCACAGTCATGCCTAACATGATAGAAGGAGCCTGGTGCCGAGTAGTGGGGGAGGATGCCATTCCTCTTCAGCCTTGCACATGTTCTCTGTGCCACAGTTTAACTCAAGCTTCATGACTGAATCGAGGTTTTGGCTCTTTACTTTTAGCAGTAGTGGTAGTAAGTAAATCAGAGTCCATTTTACAAAGTAATGAATATGTGCCACTGGCACATCTCCTTCACCACCTCTTTTTCCAGTAATCATTCATTCCCAAACTGACTTTCAGCATGGTCTAATGTTGTCTTATGACCACAGTTACCAGAACTCACTGGACAGCAAGTAAACTGGAGCAATCTGGCTGGTGTAAAATAGCCTCAAACACATTGTGTTGTATTTCTGTGAATCTTAGTGGTAAATTTGGTCATGAACCTCTGCCGACCCAGTCCCCTATCTATTAAGTTGGATTGTAGCACAGGAGCATGTGAAGTTACCTGCAAAAGGAAGGAGAATGTTAAAGATTTTTCAGCAAAACTAGGAGTCCTGTGGCACTTCAAAAAACTAACAAATTTATTTAGCACATAAGCTTTTGTGGGCACAATCCCACTTCATCGGACACATGGAATGGAAAATACAGCATCTTAGCTGTAAATATATACATACAGAGAAGGGGGGGAGGGTCACAAGTCAAGTCAAACAGTTCAGTGTGATAGCTTGTTAGCCTATATCTGCAAAATAAACAACCTGTTTTGATTCAAACAGTGTGGAAGAGGGAAAACAAAAGCTGTAAGCAAGAGCTGAGATGGGCAATAGAAGGAAAATCACTTTTTGTAATGTCAGCCATTCAAGAATTCTAGTCAAACCCGCTGTCATCTACTTTGCTTACAAATTCCAATTCTGCTATTTCACATTCTAATCTGTTTTTCAAGTTTTTTGTTTTGTTTTTTCTGCTGAAGTACTGTAACTAGCATGGTTTCCCCCCCCCCCCCCCAGAATGTCTGGGTAGATTGAAATGTATCCCTACTTGTTTTTGAATGTTATCATTCTTGATGTCTGGTTTTTTTTTTGTTTTTTTTTTGTGTCCATCTATTCTTTTGCACAGAGACAGTCCAGCTTGGCTAATGTGTACAGCAGAGGGGCATTGTTTGCACATGATGGCATATACCACATTGGTAGATGAGAAGCTGGATGAGCTTTTGATGGAGTAGCTGATTTGGATAGGTCCCATGATAGGGTAACTTGAGTAACCATGTGGTCAGAGTTGGCAACAGGGCCTGCTGCAGGGATAAGTACTTGGCTTAGTGTTCCTGTTGTATGGAGTGTAGCTGCTGGTGAGCATTTGCTTAAGGTTGGGAGTGGAGCTGTCTGTAAGTGAGAAGTGGCTTACCTCCTAAGGCTTGAGAGAGTGAGAGATTATCTTGTAGGATAGGCTATAGATCCTTGGTGATATGCTGGAGAGGTTTGACTTCCTCAATGCCTCTGCTGGGGAAACGGCCAGGGGCATGTGCAGGGAAGGTCCGTCCACAATCCTCCTTAATGCTTTGCACCAGGGCAACATGGCCTAATGGCAGCAGAGTCAATTATATAGTCACTATACAGTCAGTGGTCAGGGCAATACAGCCTGGTGGCCACAAGAGTCAATAATGAGACAGAGTGGTCTGTAGCAGATGCAATGACCAGATGGGGGGGGGGTTAGGCTCTCCTGTTCCACTGAGCCCCAGCCCAGGGCCCTCTCAGTGCCAGGTTTATGGCACCAAGTGAGTGGGGATTCAGACCTTGTAACACCCCCCCCCAGTCCTCCCTTCCAGGCCCCCTGGGCTACTTCCTACCCAGTAAGTAGGGGCAGTCCTCTCACAGGTCTCCAGCAGCAGTGGGATCCTGGGCAGCTGTCTCCAGATGGTTCCCTGGCCTTATCAGCTCCTCAACGAGGTCTCCAGGGTTGGTCCTACTTCCAGTCTGGGGCTGAGGCATCTAGTACTCAGGAGCCTCTAGCAGGTGCTATTCCTCCTCACTGGTCAGCCCTGAATGAGCTGAGTAGCCCCCGTTAGTACTGGGACAGCAGTCCAAGCATGCCCAGGAGGACCTAAGGGGCAGGACTTCTTCTACTCATAGGCTATAAAGGGCTTGCTTAGTGCAGTTTGTAACTACCTCATCACAGGGCTGTAGGTGATGACCAGTGGTGTTCTGTTGTTGTTTTCCTTGGTGGGCTTGTCCTGTGGTAGACTTCTGGGTAACCATCTGGGTCTGTCAACTGGTGTTTTTTCACTTCCCCAGGCAGGTACT
Organism: Podocnemis expansa; assembly: GCA_007922195.1. NCBI lineage: Eukaryota > Metazoa > Chordata > Testudines > Podocnemididae > Podocnemis > Podocnemis expansa. Next base: position 4,898,924 of record ML682017.1, on the reverse strand, counting down.
ATAGTTTTAAGAGAGCTTGATAGAGATCCTGGAAGTGTTTGTCTCTGTCTGAGGGATCGGAGTAAACGTGGTTGTATCTTAGGGCTTGGCTGTAGGTGATAGATCATGTGATGCTTCCTGGATGGAAGCTAAAGGGATGTAGATAGGTATAAGACAGTGGTTTTCAACCCACATGCCACACATTAGTATGCCATGAGAGCTCTCTAAGTATGCCATGAAATTTTGCAGAGAGTAGAGCCTTGTGCGGATACTGAAATGTGGATGTGCATCCAATCAGCATGTGCCTAATGTTAGCCTGTATCCAATCCAGGATCTGCATGCCAGGTTTTATGTCTGTCTGTGTCCACACCACCCCTGCGCTGCTTCTGGGTCTGTTTGGCTGTCACAGCTTTGCTGAGTTGAGGAGTGGGGAGGGAGGCGAAGGAAGAGTTTCTGGCAGCTCCATGCCCTTTAGAGCATCCCCAGGCTTCTATCTCAACAACTTTTATTCAGCCTGGGCTGGGTAGGGAAGATGGAACTGCTGAGCTGAAATAACTCAGCTGTTCAATCAGTGGCAGTTGCCAGTCATCTGATTGGTTGGCCAGCAGAGGGGGAAGTGGTGGAGTGGGATAATTATCCATCACCAGCTAATTGGTGGAGTGTGGGGTCTGGGCCCTAGGGCTCCTAGAGTCAGAGGCAGGACTAGCTAGTAAGATGAGCTCCCTGTAGAGCAGCCATGTTTATTTGCTTTGCTGTTCAGAGCCCCTGCTGTGGTGTTTAGCATTTGCATAGTGCTCTCTGCAATAGAGACAGCAACAGCAGCTGATGTACCCTGGACAGATAAAAATAGAATCTGAGTTCCAGTCTGCAACAATGGATCTGTGGCTGCAGATATCCACAGGTCTGCAGGGCTCTAGCTGGGAGCTGGAGCTGGGCCAGGGCCATTGTAAATCTCCTGCCTTGCACAGCCCAGACCCTGTGAACTGTGCAGGATGGAGATGTAAAATGCTGCTGGTTGTGTTGAGTGTGTGGGTGAAGGGTTGGGAAGGAGGAAGCGAAAGCTGGGCATGAGGTGCAGGAGAAGCTGAGCTGCTGGGAATCACAATATTTTGGGGAGAGGAGGAGGTAACTGGGTCTCAGCAAGTGCTGGGAGGTGCCAGGGAAGGGGTGCTGCAATAGAGGGGGTGCCATGAAGTGCTCGGGAGGGGAGCCAGGCCAGGGAGCTGTGGATGTGAGGTGTGGAGGAGAAGGGGACCCATGAGGGAGAGGGTGCTGCAGGTGGCATGAGGTGCCAGAGAGAGGGGAGTGCTGGGACAGGGAGCTGCAAGTGTTGCTGGGGAGGAAAGGGGAGAACCACAAGGGAGCTGTGCATGCTGTGATGAGGGGGGATGCCACAGGTGGTGGGAGGTGCCAGGCTGGGCATGTCACAGACATGATGTGCAGGGAGAAAGATATGGGTGTGCCCTGAAATTCTTTGTTTCATTGAACTATGCCATGTTACCTGTGTTACTGAAAAGGTTGGGAATCACTCGTATAGTGGTCAGTAGGTTTCTGGTATAGGGTGGTGGTTATTAGCCATCACTTATTTGTACTGTAGTATCCAGAAGGTAGAACTCCTGTGTGGACTGGTCCAGACTGCAGTTGATGACGGGGTGGAATTGTTGAAATCTTGGCAGAATTTCTCAAGGGCTTCCTCTCTTTGGATCCAGATGATGATGTCATCAATATAGCATAAGTAGACTATTTTCTAATGAGGCTTGAGGGTTTTCTTTCAGTTAGAGAAAGGAATACATTTCATGGTCAATTTCAGTTATGTGCATCTTTCTTCTTTCTTTCTTTTTTTTCATTATTATCTCCATCTCTCCCTCTTTCTGTGGAGGAAAGTGGGAAGTAGTCTTTCAGCACATATCCTTTAAGGAAACATTTTTGCTTAGATTATACAGTTTGCCTAGTCCAAATGGAAATCATTAGAAAGGTGAATGTAGAAGACAACTGCTGTGAAGTGGTTGGTATAAGTAATCTATAAAGAGAAACATGCCACAAAGGGGAGAAACTGATTATAAGAGTCTGGTGCACAAAATAGTAAAAATATTCTGCAAATCTGATGACATAGTGACTACATCAAACTCATTCTAGTTTCCTCTGTTACCTTTCTCCAGCTCTAGGTTATAGCAGGACATGAGTGCATTCAACTGAGCAGCATTTCAAGGTAAAAAGCATTTGTCATTATTTAAGGAGCTACTTGTGATGGCTTTCACATGGGTTCACTTTTTCAAATTTCTCTTAAGTGGCACACAAACTTCTTCTACTGCTGTTGGTTACAGTGTTCAAACTGATACTTTTCCAGGGGCTGGGTGGCTGGAGGATAGAGCCTTTTCAGAAGTTTTTCCCCTTTGGGGAATTATTATTACACAGTTTTTCATGCCACATGGTACATAGCAAAGGCAGAGAAATTATACTTTAGACATAGCTTCATGAGTTAAGAAGAAACTTTCTTTCCCTTCTTATGCTCCTCTTACCTTAGCCCTAGTCTATATTTACCAGGATTTTTTGGTGGCAGCAATGGCAGATATGCAAGGCATGTAAAATACCTTGCATATCTACTGGCAACTTTCTAAGCTGCCAGAACACACTGGGGGAAGCCGACCACAAATGAATTAGGGGGCAGGAGTTGCTATGATGACTTCCAGAGTGCAGCAGTATCATACTCACTGCTTCATCATACCCAGAAGACCACATTGATGGTGGCAATTTTGCTGCCATCGGGCTAGACATACCCTTAGTAACATCTACCAGGAGGCAAATATTCTCCCCAATATGGATCATTTCCTCTTTCCTGGAGCCTTGTCTGTCCAACTTCTCCTCTGCAGCTGCTCCGATCATCTTAGTGAAGGAGCATTGGGAAGGGTAAGTAGGGGAAAAAAAATTACACAGAAGGGAGATTTTAAAACATCTCATTGCAAATTCTTCCATCCTAAGGGAAAGACTTTAATAACTGCCTTAAAATGAAGTCCCCCACCATCTCCTAAAATGCAGGTCCCTCTCCCACAATTAGGAGGACATGGACAGCTGAGTTATAGTTCTGTATAGATTATTTTAAATGAAACCAGGAACAGTTAATACTGGCCTAGTTGAAGCTGCTAATAGAGGGTGAGGTATATCTAAGAGTATGTGCTTGTACAGGAGTGTAAGAAACAGCAATCCCATTCTTTCATCTTCCTCCCACTCCTTATGTCCTCTATTGGCTGCCCAGTGCTTAGGTCCAGACATGCAGTGGTAAGAGATGATGCAGTTGGGAAATGCACAGCGTTGGCCCTGCACTCTGAATGGACTGGAACTGGCATGAAGGCTATAATTCATTGCTGGTATAGACAAAAGTAGGATCAAAGATGAAACTAGTGCTTTGAACCACAGTCTCTTCCCTGGACTGCTTCTGGGGCAGAATAGAGACATCGTGCCTTGATACCAAATTGATCCCATAATTGGCTTGTCTTAAAATTGTAACATTATGCTGTATGTTTTCTTAGTGATCATCACTATCTTTTTTTTTTTTTTATATGATTCTTTCATTTGAACATCTACTGTTATGCCCACTAAAGGGCAGAAATTTGAAAATTCTCAGTACACTGGCTCCTTGGGAGTCCTTAACATATTGTTACTGTGACTTTCCCCCACATCTGTACAGATGAAGCATATGGTGAGAATGTTTTAACTGTAACATACTCCCTGCTGTCTCAAGGAGTTTTCACAGCAGTATTTCCAGAGTGTTTGTGAAGTGTACCATATGGTTTCCACACTTCTGTGATGCCTGAACTCCACAGATATGAACATAGCATCAGAAGCTCACATTCTTTATTCCTTTTCTATTGCATCAGCTCAATTTTTTTTGAAAGGATGTATTATAAACTATATTATATTTAAAACTGATTGCTTTGTGATAGTGGAAAACTGCATCTGGCATCCAAGATAGTAATATTGTGTCCCAAAAGCAATGACTTACTTTGTAATCTGTTAAATAGACTCTCTAGTTCCTTGACAGACTGTTAAATGATGTTTCACTGGTTCTAGTCAAGACTTCATGATATTAATTGGTGAGTGTGTTGACCAATTATGATCAAGGAGACAACTAATTTCTGTAAATGCAACCATTTTTACTGTTACCCTGTCTCTGTATATTTGTCAGTTTACCCGCTTATGATGTGTTGTGATGGTCCAGGATTGTGAGCTCTACGGGGCATGGACTGTCTTTGTTTCACTTGTATTTACAGTGCCTAATCTAAGCTGCTCCCTGTCCTCATCCTGACTGAGGCTTCTAGGCACTATGGCTATATCTATACTTCCCAAACTTAGCTCAAATTTGTTAATTCTAACTAATAAGTTTGAATGTAGTTTGAAACTACATTCAAACTTATTAGTTCAAATTAAGAACATGGACTAAGTCAAATTACAGTTAATTTGACTTAACCCACTTAGTTAATTCAAACTAACTGCCCTTAGTTTGAACTAAAAGTGGACTTAAAAGTCCACACTGTGGCTAGTTCAAACTAAGGATCAAACTAAGGGCTTAGTTCTACCTAAAGGGCACATCTTAGTAGTTTGAATTAAGGAATTCCTTAATTTGAACTAATGAAAGCCTAGCATAGACAGGGTCTATGTTAGTTTTAATTAAGGAGGCTTCATTCAAACTAACTTGCAAGTATAGATGTAGCCTATCAGTAAAAACAAACACAAATGCATTGTCTACATTTGGCAATGTCATGTAGAATGGGTGAGGCCCCAGAGGACTGGAGGAGAGGAAACACAGTAGTTGCCATTAGAAGGGGAACAAAGAGGACCCAGGGAATTAGAGGCTAGCCTGCCTAAACTTCTGTAACTGGAAAGACACTGAAACAAATTCGCAAATCAATATGTGGGCATCAGGTTATAAGTAATAGGTCACAAGGATATGTTAAGAAGAAATGCCAAACCAACCTAATTTCCTTCTTAAACAGGGTAACTGGGCTAGAAGATGTGGTAGAAACAGTAGATGCAATTTATCATGATTTTTTTAAAGTCCCACATGATATTCTTATAAGCAAACTAAGGAAATATAGTTTCATCTAGACCACTATAAAGTGGATGCATAGCTGATGTAAAAACCAGTACTCAAAAGAATAGTTATCAGTTTGCTGTCAAACTGGGAAGACTTTTCTAATGTGATCCCACATGGAACCATCATGGATCTGGTACTAGTCAATACTGTAGTTAAAGACTTGGAGTGGAGATTATGTTTATACAATTTATGGATGACACCAAGCAGAGAGGGGCTAAAAACAATTTGGAGGACAGGATTAGAGCTGAAAATTACCTTGATAAATTGGTGAACTGGTTTGAAATCAATTGGATAAAATAGATACAAAGTACTACACTTATGAAGGGAAAATCAAATGCCACACTACAAATGGGGAATAACTGGTTAAGAAATAGTATGGTAGAAGGGAGTCTAGGAGTGATAGTAGATAACAAAAAGAACATGAGCCAACAACATGATGCAATTGTGAAAAAGATTAATATAATTCTGGGGTGTATTAACAGAAATATCATATGTAAGACCCAGGAGGTAATTGATCTAGTCTACTTGGCATTGATGTGCCCTCAGAAGTTCTATTGGGTTTAGTTTTGAGTGCCGCACTCTAAGAAAGATATGGACAAACCAGAGAGAGTCCAGAGGACAGCAACAAAAGGGATAAAAGCCTTAGAAAACCTGACTTATAAGGAAATGTTTAATTAAAAAAAAAAAAGCAAGCTTCATCTGGGGGGAGGGAGAAGACTGAGCGGATTTCTGATAACAGGCTTTTACAGAGAATGGTGATCAGTTGTTCATGTCCACTGAAGGTAGGAAAAGTAGTAATCTTAATCTGCAGTAAGGAAGTTTTACATTAGCTATCATATTAGGAAAGAGTTTCTAAGGACAATGAAGTGCTGGAATAGGTTACCAAGGGTAGTTGTGCAGTACCTGTCATAGGATGTTTTTAAGAATAGGTTAGACAAACACTTGCCAGGAATGGTCTACATATATTTGGTCTTACATCAGCTCAGGAGGCTGGACTAGGTAACCTTGCAAGGTCTCTTGGTTCCAGCCCTACATAACTGTGTTCTGATTCTAACATAGACACCAGTTGGAAGGGCTGAGGTGACTGTCTTAGTGGAATTATAGGAGAGGATGGAAGATGTGTCAATCTGTGGTGGAAAAGGCTGGATTGGGCTATGTGCTAAGAAAATGGAATAGATGTCATTGGATTTTAAGGACTATATACAGTGGGGTGATAAGTAGAGTATGTTTTGGGATTTCTGTGATGGATTATTTGCACTGTGTTTTTGTAATAAACTGGTCCCAAGGAGAGAATGTGACTGCGGCCAGGAGACCTTAGGGGCTCAGGAGAATGTGATACGGCAACCTGTACACCTCACCAGAAACAGGAGCTTGAAGAGATGAGGGAATTGTTCACAGATGGATACAATAATGGGGCAGATCTTCCACTGGTTTAAAACAGTGTGTCAGCAATGGCATTAGCTCCAGACAACTCCAGTTCTTCCCCATTAAGTGTCAGTTGTTAACTTAATGAGTCTGCCAGTGTTGCACTTTAAAGATACTTGGCTTATTGACAGGAATTTGGCATAGCCAGTCTTCCCACTCAGATTTTCATATCTTCAGTTTAAGCTGTCTCAAGCATTTTACTACTCCCAATATAGTAGTTTCTCAGTTGTTAAAGTATAATTTGAGGGGCCCCAGAACCTTCCTAATCTCTGGGCCCCCTTCCTCTATTGTCCAGGCCACCTTCATGCCAATTAGGGGCCCAATTTTTCAAGATTCTAGAACCTGGGCCCTGGAACTCTGGCCCATCAGATCTGTGGACTTTCTGGCTTGCTTTAACCCTTGTAGTTTCTGTTTTGAGAAGTCCACTCGCTGAACAGGAAAGCTGAAATTCTTTAATTTGGAATATTAGCTATAGCTGTGGCATGTCTGCCCATTCACTTAACCATACATGAACATTTAGGATGAGGTTCTGACCTGGACTGCACACCTCTCCAAGTAAGAAAGAGGGAGTAAGTCCCCACCCCTTCTCTACCCTGACAGGCTATTAATATTCTTCTTATTAATATATGTAGCACCAGACATGCAGTAAAAGGGTGCTGCATGCTTATCTTTTCCCTATTGAGGCAGGTGAGTAGAAAGTAGACAGGGATGGACAGAGAATGGGACCTTCGTCCTACATTCTAAAAGCATTTGTGAGCAGATCTGTGTTGGCACATGTTGGGTAGTAAGTTACTATCTCCAGGAGCAAACAGCGCAGCAGGTAGGGAATTGTACAATATTGCTACAATATCGTCCCTTACTATGACCTGGGTCCTACAGAAATGAGAGAGCCCTGTAAGCATTATTATGGAGGCATGATCATGGCACCATAGTTAAGGCTGAGTTGGACTTTGCACTTAAAGCAGGGATTCATTCATTCTTTGTCACATATGAAGTGTATTCTATTAAAACACAGTACCTGCTTTCAATATGGCATGAGCAATCAGAAATAATTTCAGTTTAAGCTTTCATTCTGTAAGCGTAAAACCATAACATGAAGACTTCAAAAACAAACTGACACTATAAATTTCCAAGAAATATGACTATTTGCATAGATATATCCTATTTATTTAGGTTGAACTATATACTCTACATTTGCTAATTCACTTAAACCCATATACCAGTTCTCATTGTGTAACCCTTTTAGAATGTCTGTTACTGGAGGAACCAATATCTGTAGTTTTTGTTCAATTAAGAATCAACAGAAATTGTTCATATGGTTTACAAATGCATACCTTTCTTAAATCCTCTAGCTAAACAGTATAAGATGTAGAGGAATACTGCCATCCAGACTCCTGTTTATACACACAAGTATTTCATCTCAGAATTTTTGATTAAATGGACATTCCCAAAACATATGTATTAGATTAACATTTAATACACTGTACGTACAGCACATACTTGCTTTAATTATTGCTTTAAGAAGTCTTGTGAAATCTAAATATGGTGACCAGAGAACAAATGTGAAAAATTGGGGGTGGGGGTGGAGGAAAATATGCATTCATATATTTAAAAAAAAAAACAAAAAACCCCAGAATATCATGAGTGTCCCTATAAACTTGGGCCATCTGGCCACCTTAACTCTAAGTGTGTTTTACTTTGTTTCAGTTCTAGATCAAGATAGCAACTAATCATTTGTTTTCAAGACACTACACTAGCATAAAGCTCAGCTTCATGAGTTTAACAATGTCATTACATTAGCGTAAAACTGGAGTAACACAATGGGTAGTAAAGCAAACCATCACATATGCCATAAAACAAGGAAGGGTAGTGAAAATTCACTATGTATTTTCCACTGTTATTTGTATTTTCCTAATGCCTAGGGTCCCCAGTCACAGACAAGACTCTAGTGTGTTAGGCATTGTACAAACACGGAACAAAAATGTGTCTGCCCCAAAGAGGTTACAGTCTAAATGGTGGATACAGACAGCCCGGGAGTACAAGGAAACTGAGTTAATACAGTCTACACAGGCAGGGTGAGAAGGGGTGGAACATAAACAGAGTGAACAATGTGATGCCAGCAAACATCATGTTTGTTTCACTTTTTGGAGGCTTACTCAAGAAGGGATCAGCTGACGGGAAAGGAAGCTGAGTGATAGGGGACAGGGCAAGGAGCCTTCTCTAGGTTCTCGCATAATGTCCATCATCATAGTTTTTGTGCTGGCCAATGCAGGCTGCTACTTAAGTTCATAGCTGAATAGTTAATGGCCTCCGTCTCTGAGTCCCACTTAAAGAAGACAGTTTTGCCGGTTGACAGAGGGTGAGGTTTGCTGATTAAAATTATAAAAACTTTTACTTGCAGAGAAAATTACTTATTGCACTAGAAAGTCTGTCAATCAAGATCTCCTGTATCATGATATTGAAAGCACAAAAGTGTAAAGGAAGGAAAAGAAATATTATGAGATGTAGAATAAAACATCCAACAAGATCCATATCTGGATTATGTGCTTTGGCGCCTGCAGTGTCTGTCTTATGCATCTAAAAACAAAGTATATGTTAAAATTATCAAAGGCACATCATTTTGTTCCTTATTATTCTGTGATATGTTTCATATCTTGCACTGAATGTCTACTTTTTCCCTGTTCTAGGAAGTACGCTCACAAATGCAGTGTAGACATGCATGCCTTTGCAAAGGCCAGGTAAGGCAGGTAACACTATTTCTTAGTCAAAACAGCCAGTTTCCACAAAATATGCAAACATTCAAAATGGAGCCTGAAAGTCTCAAGTTGCGGTTTTGAAATATGTCAAAATATGACTGACTAGAAACGTACTGGGTGAAATCCTGGTCCTAGTGAAGTTAGTAAGAGTTTTGTTGTGTTGAGGCCATGATTTCAACCAAACCAACACACAGGGTCAGGAACCTCTTTTAGTTCTTTCCATTTCTCCCTGTGTTCTCTGATCTATTCAAACAATTCTGCTGGCCAGAGTGCACAAATGCAGCATAGAATAAACATCTTCCTCAACTAAAAACCAAGGACATCATAATTCCTGTGCTCAAGGGCCCTGATTCAGCAAGGTATTTAAATATTAAATATGTGCAGTCTCATTGAGTTAATGGAATTAATCACATGCTTAAAGTTATGTGGGCACTTATGTATCTCTTGTAATGGAAGATTTCTTTCTTAAAGGGATATGAATTGCCTTTATTTTGCACAAACAACTCCTTTTGTTGTTTGATGGATGTGTGTGTGGATCAAGGCATGAAAGAGTCTAAAATGTTTCATTATGCTTGACTATCAGTATACTGTAGTAAAATATAAAGTAAAATTACCATTAATAAAGTAGCAGGCATAGACTAGGAAAATGTTTGAAATTCATGTTCTAAAGCAACTAACTAACAAATATGTTTTGGAGCAGTGCATGTCTGAAAAGTTGTTGCAGCACTTTTGAATTAACTTGGTTTCTTTAGCCTTTTATGGAAGAGTTGAACACTGTATCTGTGTGCATAGCTTTTGATAAGAACCCAGTGTAGTCTGCAGAAATGGTTGGAAGTTTAACTAATGACCAGCATGACTGGGTGTGTCCTCTCCTTGGAAAGCCTGACTGAGAAATAAATGTACAAGATGCATTTAAATCACTTCAGGATGTTGCAATACTTCTGTTTCCTTGCCTTCTCTTTCATAGATTCATAAATTATAAAGACAGAAGACACTGTGATCATTTAGTCTGAGTTCCTGCATAGCATAGACCACAGAATTCTCCTAATAAATTCTTGTTTTAACTAAAATGTGCCTTGCAGAAAAATATACAGGCTTGATTTAAAAATTGCCAGTGATGGATAATCAGTCTTGTATATTGCTCCATCACGGACTGGACAGATCTTGGCAAGGACTGATCCAGCTGGTCAGAAAGTGGTGGGATGGTTCCCATAGAACTGAGAGTCTCAGTCCAGTTGCAAGTGAGGCAAAATCCCCTGGCAGTGATGGCAATTAAATGCAGTCACCTCACTGGAGCAGCCAGGGTGAAGGTCTTCTCATTCTGGGTTTTGCAGAAGACCAGAAGAGAATTGCAGAAGCAAGGAAGAAAGATTCTCATCATAGTGATGTGAATGTTTGGATTTACTTTCCCTAGTAAGCATAAAGCGCGTCTCGCAGCGGTCACTAATGAATAGAATAACATGAGAGTCCTATGCTTGTCTGCTGCCACACCATACTACTAATAAAGAACAGAAATAAGCATCATGCATTGAGCCTCGAACTCATCCTTGTCATTCTGCCTATCCAAAATTCCAGTATAAAATCACATGCTCCCTCATTTAGCTCCTCTGTACAGGACATGCTCTATCTCTATGGACATTAATAGGGGAGGAGAAGAGCTCAGAGTGGCAGGAACAGTGGTGGCTCCAGAAAAGAAGTTTCCTATGAGTAGTGTGCAGAAGAGGTAATTTAATCCTCTTCTTTTATTCTTATGAACAGTCCAGCTACCTGCATTACCAGCTGCAGGACACTGGCCACTGGATGGACTTGGATATACTTTCAAATAGCTAAATTGTCCAATCATCCTGCAACCACTCATTTTCCTCCAGTGCCTGTGTATAGTGAGTGTAAATACCTTTAAATTAACAGACTATTCTAATCCAGGTCAATGCCTGCATCAATACCACAGAAAAATCTGACCATTTTTTTTCTCTTAGTAGTACTGATGATGTCTTGGTACTTTACGGGGCAGGGAATCTTGGGTACCAGACAACATATCTCCATGGCACTTCATGACATTGAGTCAGAATGCAAATGTCCCTGGCTAGTTCTATCTCAGCCTAACCCAGGTGTTTGTATAAGTAGTACAGTATATTATAGAGGGATGGAGGGGTGTGTTTGCATGCGCAGGCCCTCCTTTCTCCTTCTCCATGTTCTCTCTACAAACTAAAATTTCTGAAGATGAATATTATTATTTTTCCTCATTTTTTGAAGAGGTGCTATTTTGAGCTCGAAAATAAACTTTGTCAATCATGGACTCATTCTGAGGCTTTGAGATATCACATGAAATGAATGAATGAAAACTTTCTCATGATATTTTTGTCAATTTCACCCACCCCTAAAAAGAGTGCTGTTCTCCCAGTCTCTTAGGTTTAAAGATTACCCTTCAGAGTTGTGAACCCAACTGCATTCAGTAGAGTTTGAAACCTAGAAATTAAAACCGACTAGAAGCCAACCAATCAACTTTTAGGGTAAAGTTATTTCATTAAAAGTCAGATGTAAGCTTCTAAGTTTGTAGGCATTAAGTTTGTAGGCACTTTTCTAAGTCAATTAGGCACTTTCTGAAAATTTTAATGCTTAGTCTCTCATCTGAATAAAATAAATGGCAAAAATTATCAAACTTCAACCCACCCCATTCCCTCAAGCTTGTTTTGATAATTTTTTACTTGAATTGATGATCTTAGTCCAGTTCCTTTTTAGCCATTGTCTACATCAGTGGTTCTCAACCTTTTGTGGGTTGTGGCACTCTTGGTGGCATATTACTACCTTACAGGACACACCAGTCCAACCCTGCCAGGCCGAATCCAGCCATTTCCTCAGCTCGTTGTGGCACACTTACCACTGTGTGGTGACACAATAATGTGTCTTGACACAGTGGTTGAGAACCACTGGTCTACTCTCAAAAACTATTACCACAGCAGGCACCATTTGGCATATTTATTTGTACCTGGCAAAGAAGCCAAGAATTAAATCAGCAAAGTATCCTCTCACTACTAGAAGGGGCATCTCTGTGTCAGCATGGTAGGGCAGACTGGAAAGATTGAATTACCAGTTCCAAATAGGGCTGATTGACAATTTGCATCAAAATTTGTTTTTGATCAAAAACTGGATTTTCATCAAAATGAAATTTTCCATTGTGTCTGTTTTCCATAGAAAATTTAGGTTTTTTTTTAATCAAAATGCCAAACACTTAAAGTAAACCTAAAACTTGTTGCAAACCTCCCCGAATTTTGACTTAGAAATGTTGCCATGGTGTCTCATCTGAGTTGTAGTTTGGGTGCCTCATGTCCCCTTTGTCTTCTGTGGGCAAGCTCCCCAAGGAATTGTATCTGCCTTGATGCACTGGGGCTATCTGACTCCCATGATGAACTGAGGCATCTTGGAAAAAGGGGATACTATGTAGTATTGTGACAGATGTAGTTCAGCCAGGGAGAGTATTGAGGAGAATGGGAATAGCACCCTAACTAAAATTCCCCTGAGGTGTCACCAATGGCATTTCCCAATCAAAGGTTTCTAGTTTTTAGGCAGAAAACTAAAAATTGAATTTTCTCTCAGACATGGCCAGCTCCAGGTCCTATACTGTAGTTGTTGGATATATAGCAATTGTCATTACAATATATCAACTTCTCATCAATAAATTCACTTAATTTTATTTTGAAAATTGTTTAACTTATGATGTTATCAAAAAGGAAGTAAAGAGAGAGTTTTAACCAACCAGTTTCTCTTTGTACTAGGTTTATGATGCAGATATTTACAACCTTTGCAGAAAGAAGCCTTCAACCTGGATATTTTTGGAAATACTTCTAATTTCTGTATCAATCTCTTTATAGTCATAAACATAAGGACAGATCATCCACTGTGTTAATCAGCATAGTTGTACTCCAAGTCATCACCCTTGGAGGATCTGGCCCATAGCACTTAATCCCTGAGGATTAACTAAATTAGACTTTGCTATTTAAAATATATTTTTAAAACCTCAAGTGAAATTTTCAATATGTTATCTTCTAAATGTTCATATTCATAAAATATCTGAGTAAAGAGTTTTCACACATTTAAATAGTAGCCATGTATAATAAACACAATGCTAATGTATAATTCATGAGTGCCTTCCAATTGGTAACTTTCATTTCCTTTAGAGAAGAAAATAAGGCTAAGGCCATCCTAAGAAATTAAAAACGTTTCACACAGGTTGAGCTAGATCCTGCTCTTGTTGTTTAATGCTCTGAGAGTCACTGCTATGTGTAGTTTTTTGTTTGGTTTGTTTTTGCAGTGGAGACTTACCTACTGATCTCAATGAGAATTTTCCAGTGACTTCAACGGACTTCGGGGCAGGCATGTGTGAGTAAAGCTGGAATGATTTGGCCCCTAATTTTATGAGTGTAGATTTTTGCTGATTTAACAGTTATCTAGAATTGTGTGATGTATTTTAATCTCATGGGCAAACACATAGTAAGTGTTTGTGCTGATCCAGCTATAATATTGTAGATACAATCCTTCTTCCCCAAAGTTAATGGACAAATTCCTGCTGAATTCAGCAATGACAAAAGCAGGCCTAAAACATAGTTTTAGTTAGCCACAGCGACTAAAGCTTGGTTTTAAACAAAATTTTGTATTTTGTATGTTTTACTGACTTACTAAAAGATGCTTAATGCCTTCACAGTATTAAAAGATTAGCAATACATCAACAGTGAAGCTACCACGTAATTTATATCAGAGAACAAAAGACCTTGATTAATCTATTTCAGCTTCAGTGCAAGTACATACTGATCTTAGATATTAGAAAAGATATTAAATTTGTACATAGTACACTACAAACACCAGCAGCTTTTTAAAAGACCTACATTTGTGTAATTTTTTTCTTAAAAGTATCTTTTGACATGTTCTGCATGGTACTGGTTAAAGCTTATTATGGCAAAAACTAATTGAAAGAGTCTAGTGAAACAGGCTGTTGTCAAATCCCACATGATGAATTGTAACTTCAGGCATCTGTCTTCTCTAACCTGTTCCCAATTAGTGACATCTGGGACCAACTTTTCTTTCACTTAAGGCAGAGGCTATAAAAAGTTTTAACTCTCGGTGAGACTCTTAAAAAGAAAGGGGGAGAGAGACTGACTGGAAATCTAATAACAGAAAGAACTTTCAATCCAACTGCTATATTTAATTTTACAAGAAGTGTCAGAATATTTTAAAGTATGCCAGCTAAGTATAGTTGCTTTATACCATGACGTGTTAAAAGTCCAGTTTTATGGAGGTTGGTATCTTTCCCATTCAAGTTTCAAAACTTTGGCTAAGATTACTAACTAAATATTTTTTTAAAGGGATGAACTGGAAAATCTTTGAAGAAACATTATTTTGTTTCCCGGCCTGAGTGTTACATCTTATCATTTCTAACTGCAAAAATGGGCTAAATTTTCTGCTCTTGCAAATCAGCATATCATACTTGCCATCAATGGAGCTGTGGTATTTTACACTAGTTAAGAATCTTGACATACAGATTTACCGTAGGTTTATGTTTTGGGAATGACATCACCTCTGTTTTTTCTCCTACATTATGGATGTCTTTTCATATTATTTATAACTACTGATATACAGGAGTCAGGATTAAAACAGCCAAGGGGGTGAGATTTAGGAATGAGATTTAGGCTTCATTTTGAGAAACACTAGGCACAGGGCAGGCCCAAAGTTTTTTTTTTGGTGCCCTAGGTGCCTGTGATTTTGGTGCCCCTCCTCCCCCCGTGGCCCAGGCTGGGCCAGATGGTGGGCACACCCTCCCACTCCTCCTAGTACGACCCCCTCCACCCCCAGCCTGGACGAGTGGTGGATGGGTGCCGCATGGGCTGCCAGCCGGAGTTGTGGCAGCAGCCCTGCTCCCCCAGCTGGGGCCAGATCCTCAACCTTGGAAAGGTTCAGAACCACTGCCCTGGACAGGGTGGCCTAGACCAAACTCTCCCCCCGCTTACCTGGAGTAGAGCCAGCCAGCTGAAACCCAGCTTCCTGCCTTGCTCTGCCCTAGGCTACATGCCTGAGTAGAGCAGGGTGGGATGAGTTTGCCGGTCCCAGCCTTGGCGCCCCCTAATTGTTGGCGTTCTGGGTGGCCACCTAGGTTGCCTCTAAGGATGGACCATCCCTGACTTGGCACTCCCAGTTCTTATTAACTGCAAATGAAATTGTGGGTGTACAGGGCTTTTGAAAACCAGCTTAGTTTTTAAAAACCAATTGTTTTTGCCCAAATTTAAGCTTTTTGTTTGTTACCCATATAGCTGGAAGTACTTTGTATAATGCATGTGGGAGGCAAAAGCAGTGCCATTTATTTGGTAAACTGTTAATGCTTTCAGAAGGCACATGGGACATGTCTTTGAAAGAGTTACTACTAAGGCTGGAGAAGAGTCAACTAAAAACTCAAATGCTAGCAGCAGAAACAGCCAAAGGAGAGACTGCTGCACTTAGAAGAGAGGGTAAAATGGGATCCAGCTGGTGAAACCTCCCCCCCGCCCCCTCTTTGGGGATCACTAGGAGATAGATGGTGCCTCTCCCCCACCCTGTGGCCCTTTGGGAAAAGCTGCAAAGAGGAGTAAGCTGAGGATGCCAGCCCATAAGGGCAGAAGCAGCCAAACATTCAACAGAAAGTTGTTAGCTCTTAATACGACTTTCTCTGCTCTGTGCTGGCTGGCTGTTTGCTCCAACTCTATCCTCCCTCTTGCTCATAGTCTCTGTGTCTGTCAGGGATTTCCTTTACACCCCCCCAATGTTCCCTGTAAGCTGCGCCAGTGAGCGGTGGCACAGCTGCCTCCGCTCACTGGCGCAGCAAGCACTGACCCCAGCGCAGAGCTGGGGTCGGGGCTGGCGGGGAGCAGAAGCGGGGAGCGGTGGGGGTCGTGGCTGGTGGGGAGCAGAGGAGCCAGGGCCGTGGCTGGCAGGGAGCAGCGGGCAGCAGAAGCTGGGAGGAGAGGAGCCGGGGTCGGGGCTGGCAGGGAGCAGAAGCCGGGAGCGGCGGGGAGCAGCAGGCAACAGAAGCCGGGAGGAGAGGAGCTGAGGTTGGGGCTGGCGGGGAGCAGAAGCTGGGACCAGAGATGCTGGGGTTGGGGCTGGCGGGGGAGCAGAGGAGCCGGGGCTGGGGCTGGCGGGGAACAGACGCGGGGAGCGGAGGTGCTGGGTTGGGGGCTGGCGCGGAGCAGAAGAAGCGGGGAGCAGCGGGGGTCGGGGCTGGCGGGCAGCAGAAGCGGGGAGCGGAGCTGGGTTGGGGGGGCTCCCGGGCTGGGAGCAGATTAGAAGCCCAAGATAAGCTCATGGCATGTGGGGGGGGGGAGAGGGTTGATGTGTAAGGAAACGTCTTGTTTCCCTTTCAAGTCGTTGCTGCCCCATAGGTCAGTGGTTCCCAACGTTTTCTCTGCCATGGCACTCCTTGCTACCTTTAATTCATTTGAGGCACACTGCCATGTAGTTTCCGAATGAAGCCATATATTTTAATGAGCCAATGAGCCAATCCAGAGCGCTCTGAGTAGTTTTTCAAAAAAATTTGTGACACACCTGTGTGCTGTGACACAGTGGTTGAGAAACAGTGGGCTAGGTAGACACAACACACACATTCCACCCAAGATGCAGAATAAACACAGAGAACTATATAGAACCTTATGTTACTTTATTAACACCCAGCATTTCTACAGCACTTTCCATCCCAGGTTCTCTCAATGGCTCACTATACTAGTCAATTTTAAAAGGGATAGCTGTGTTAGTCTAGTCCAGTGAAAAAACAACAAGGAGTTGTGTGCAATGTTCCCTCTAAGGCTTGACGGCTTGTGTGCAAAATTTTCAACCCGTGTGCAAAACTTTTTCTGAATAAAATTTTTGTGCAACTTCACATGATGGAAATTATTGAAAAATATAGAACAATGAAAAATTAATGTTATTTAAATTGTTTTTATTAATAATTTGAATGTATTCTATGCTTATTTAACATTTTGTCTCATCAGTTCTTCAATCCTGTTTGTCTGCCTTTGTCGGCTTTCCAAAATGTATAAACACATAAAAAAGTTAAAATTAAAGCAATTAACTTGCCTCTCATTTTTCATTTTGCACAGCAGCCCATTTTACAATTTTTAAAAAATGGTCCTAAATTGTTCCTAGCCAGTTCAAATGTGACCCTTTACTTGTTTTACTTAATTGGTCACTATTACTAATCTTGATCACAGTATACTTTATTCCTTCATTTTATTAGTGTTTGCTATATATTTTTTCCCCAGTTTAACCCTTCCCTAAGGAGCAACAGGCCAAAAGGTAAAAAAAAAAAAACAAAAACCAACCCCGGGCTTGACCCTGTGATTACAAATCTGTTATTCTACCAACTGAGCTACAGGCATTCCATATATAAAAACTTCTAGGCATAAAGGATAACTGTGTACTCCACTGCCCCTTGATCCCATCCCCCCCAAACTGCTCTTTATTCCGTGTGTGCATCTGTGCAGCAAACTCTTAACATCAGGATCGTGGGTTCCAGCACTGTGCCCCCCCCCCTCTACTTATCAGAAGTAAAAGGCTGGACAATCACCTGTTTTTAGAATGCCTGAGGGAGGAAGAACATGAAGGTAAAAAGGAGCCCTTGGATAGCTAGCAACTCCCCCCCCCCCACCAGCCAATCCTCAGTGGGGCTTCAGGCCTGCCCCCTGCCCATCTTCAGCTGCTCTCCCACCCTGCCCCCTCCGCCAGTTGATCCTTGGCCATG
The DNA here is from genome assembly GCA_007922195.1 of Podocnemis expansa. Taxonomy (NCBI): domain Eukaryota; kingdom Metazoa; phylum Chordata; order Testudines; family Podocnemididae; genus Podocnemis; species Podocnemis expansa. The sequence continues at coordinate 4,880,914 of ML682017.1, read as the reverse complement.
GTTAAGGCCTGTCCCCCCCACTCCTCATCCAATCCTCAACCACTTTGCCAGACTAGGGTTACCGGGTACCAAAGCATGGAAAGGACAACAGGGGAGTACAAAAAGGAGGATGTTGGAGGACACATATTCATCTGGGACTCCACCTAGGCCCCCTTCATCCACCCAGCCAATGCCCCCCCCCAAATGCTTGCCCCATTGATCACCCAACTCCAGGGAAATCTGTCTAGCCCCTAGTTACAGCATGAGATTAATTGCAAGAACAGAGGCTCAAGAATATCAAATGAATGGCTTAAGTATTTTTCCTCTTCACATTAAAGTAACTGTAAAGCCAACCACTTTAAGGAGTCACAAAACTAAGTATTGAATGTTTATATCAAGGTGCAAGGAGAATCACACTGCAGAACTCCTATCCAGACTGATGTTTTTACATTGTGAATTGCAAACGGAAGCACACCGCCAATAAATTTAATGTAGTAATTATGGACAAGATTAAAACCAGTTTTAACACAGTAAGTTCCTTCACAGAATTCACTCATTGTTAGACACACAGAGGGATGGGCCCTTGACTACATGAAGCCTAACAGAATTTGAGTTGTTGGCTTCTAAAGGAAAAGTAATCTCTGTCAGCAGTATTCTCCCCATGACTTGAAATTAGGGGTGTGGTGCAGGGGGTGCTCACTCATTTGCTCTAACACTGTTACTAGCCAACAACTGGGGGGTATAGGCCGAGTGTACAGAAATCCCTGTCTAGCCTCAGTTTTGAGCCTCACTGTGCAGTATTTTTAAAAAATCACAGACAAGCTCTTTAGATTTTATACACTCAGGAAAGGAGAAATGAGAAAAAATGAGATCTGCTGGTTTTTATGTACAGACCTACCTGAAACATAACCTTTTACCTAAAATGCAAATGTCTGGAAACATCATATCCTACTATGTCTGCCATAAACCACAGATGGATATATATCTATTTTATGACCATTGACATTTTGTTTGCTTTTATGTGAAATACACATCAAATGCGGCGGGGGGGGGGAGTATGAAGTAACCTATTCTTGAATGCAATGATCAGTTTTTTCCTAAATATAACAAAATAAAAATAACCATAGAGTATATAGGCAAAAGCAAGCTGCTTGTTTTCTATGATTTGATAAACTAACAAAGGGACAAATATTGCAATCCTTACTCCATCAAATTTCCCACTGACTTCATTTAAAGCATAGGATCAGGCCCAGCCCAGCAGCTACTTTAGAATGGATAATACTTTCATATCTGTGTATCTTACTAAAATTTAAGGACACATCTATAGTGGACTAATCTCTTCTTGGAAAGGAGAAACAAATTGAAAAAAAATCACACTGGGAAAAGGAAAAATCTTACAGATTCAAAGCTCCTCACAACCAAAAGTGAACTTTGTTGGCCCTCTAAACAAAAGATTTGTTGTCAAAAGCCAAAGTTCATTAGCAGGAATAAAGATCTCGCTTAGCCTAGCCCTTAGAGAAAGAAACCTCCCCAGAAACTAAGCCAAGCAGGACAGCAAAGCAGGAAGCAAAGAAGGAGTCACAGGTTTCTCTCTGGGCACTTCAGAGATCCCATCAAGGTGAAGAAAAGCCCCAACCCCACCAAAAAATAAGATCAAACCTCCCCCAAAACCAGGTGCAGGGAAAGGGGAGAGGACCTCAGCTGGAGCCTGGAAAGAAGCCGGGGTTGAGGAGCGGAAGCAACAAAGCAAAGCGAAACCACCTGTAGCACTGCAGCATGCCTGGAGCAGGGAGGAGGGCAGGGCAAAGAGGAGCAGTCTTAAAGCGATACACCACTCCTCCGCTTCTTGGCTGAGCCTCAGCCGCTCTGTCGGGCTGTCCCAGCCAGTCCTGCCCCTCCCCGTGCGCAGGGACTGGAAACCCCTGCGCGGGGAGGGGTTTCTTATGTGCGTGGCCGCGCAACCACGCACCTTAGAGGGAACAGTGGTTGTGTGGCACTTTAAGACTAACAGATTTATTATTTGCATGAGCTTTCGTGGGAGAAGATCCCAATTCCTCAGATGCTTTGAAGATGGGTGAACTTACAGAAAGGAATGAAACTAAATGCAAGGGGGTGTATGACCTGATCCTATGTTTTACACCCCCTTGCATTTAGTTTCATTCCTTTCTGTAAGTTCACCCATCTTCAAAGCATCTGAGGAAGTGGGATCTTCTCCCATGAAAGCTCATGCAAATAATAAATCTGTTAGTCTTAAAGTGCCACACAACTCCTTGTTGTTTTTTTCACTATACTAGGTATTCACACACGCTTGGCTCTGTGGTATCCAAGAGGCACACCCCACCTGTGCTCACATTCAAGTGAATGGCCCTGACAATACATTGTAGGCAAACTACATGTGTCCTTCCATTTTGATATCTTTACCAAGTGCCGTAAACAACGGCTTTAGGAGGAGGTGTCCCCTCCATGTATTTTTAGCACAGCTCTGTTTTCAGTTGGAAGCTGGTAAAGGAAAGTTCAAAGCTTGCAGACAAGAACAGCACAAAACTGGTAGATGGGGATTGTAGCAGAGAGAGAAGGCAGCCTGATCTAAGTTTTTCAGTAAAGTGGAAAAACTGTCATTGACCTTAATTAACATTAGCTCAAGTAATATATAGGCCTGAATCAGGGTGACTTCTTTTAGCTCTATGAGTGAGATCTAGTCAGAATTGGCACATTCATTAGGAATCTCTAAAAAATAATAGAATTGTATTGGCTATCTGTGATCATCAGCTCTTATCAGTGTAATTTCTTACAAATTTTCTTTATGTATTTTCACATCTTCTAAAGGTGAGCTGAAATTACAGACAACCAAAATGTTTGTTGTTCTGGAAAAGGTAATAGCTGGTACACTGAACACATTCTTAGATGTTTGTCACCTATACACTGACAGAAGATAAGTTCCCATTTCTGGCCCAGTTGGTTGATATATGTGGTACGTTTCAAGCATCTAGTGCAGATGCTGAATGAGGCTTCAGTCTAATGAATAATATTAAGACAGAGCCTCATAACAGGTTGGATGTTTCTCATCTAGACATGCTAATGCGCATCAAGTCATATCTAAGTGCTGGATTCAAGGCTGACCTAGACTCTGTATATGCATTCTGGAAATGTGACAAAGACAGGCGTCAAAAACTGAGGTGTAGAGGAGGCTTGATAGGCAGCATCATTGCTTCATATTTGTTTAATAAAAATGTTAAACTAAAATACTGTGGTTTTATTAATTTACTAAAGTTTGAACAAAAAGACATCTATACAATGTTCCCTCTCTAAGCTGGTGATGCAACTGAGCAAGTTACGGATGCACTTGGGGAGCTGATGGGCAGTGGCTCAGGGGCCCGGTCCGGGCCCAGGAACTTGCTCAGCTGCATCCATAAGTTGCTCAGCTGCATCACCAGCTTAGAGGGAACATTGCACCCCCTCCCCCCCCAATTATCAGCTAGTAAAAGTGTTATAGCAATTTAGTGAGCACCCCCCCCACCTCCTAATTTCAAGTCGTGGGGAAGCTGCTGGTCCATTTCATTAACATCTGCTCCTTTTATTCTCTTCTCCCTTCGTCTGTGCTCCTTGCCCCTTCTCTTTTCTTGCCATTTAGTTGATCTCCTGGTAAATAAACTCATCATCTCCACAGAAAAGGAACTAACATGACATTTCCTAACACCTCATTTTTCATTCTACTTGTGTGTCCTACCTCTTTCCTTATCGTGTGTGTGTCTGATCTGTATAGACAAGAGCTGACCAAATTTCAGTTTTGCACCATGCTTGCATAAAAGGGCCCCTTTTAGATTGACCCTTAGACGTTACTCTGGTTAACCCACTTAAAAATAACTAAGGGTGCTTTAAAGATTAGGCTGCATAGATGGAATTGTCTAGGTTGTAGTGACTACAGCAGAGCCAACACATTGTAAAGGAAATTTCAGTCTCCTGTTCTGTGGAAAAACAGAGCAGCACCTCGCTGTAAGCATAGTTAGGTTCTTTGACACAATGCTGATGAGCGCCATAGAAATGCTTGTGAATACGAGGTAGCTTTGGTGGCTCATAGGACTACCAAAACCAGCAGCAGTATAAATGGCAAATAGGATTGATGCGGCAAACTCACACTGGTCATGAGGTGGGGTGGTGTATGGCAGATTATGAAGAGCATTGCATGGGGTGGCCAAATGTGAGGGAGCACAATTAGATGAGTGCACTGTGCTGCTGCAGATACCCCTGCAGCTGCCATTCAGAGCAAGAGGTGGGCCATAGACGTGTGCTAGCTTAAAATGGCCTGTGGGCTACTCTGTTTCTCATCCATGGATATAGTATAGGAGAGGTGAGGAGCCTGATTCTCCATTACTTTAAGGCCCCTTTATGTAAAGGAAACAAAATGAATGAGTCAGTGTTTTGAATGATCAAGTGTTCAAAACCAGTCACTGGGTCACAGGAGGAGAGAGTGACCATGGGAGCATATTGTACGTGGTGACAACCAAACATGATGATCAAGGACCACAGAGGAAGGCAAAGACAGACCATGCTTCAGTACCAAAAAATGTATAAATGCATCATATTTGGCAATTTATCGTTCTTCAGTGCAGAACTTAAATCAAAGCTATGCAGAGGGCCATCAATACATATGACCACCCAAGTATACAGAACATAGTACTGCCAACCACAGCTGTTCAAAACTCGTGAGTCACTTCTTACTGTCATATTTTATAATAATAAATGTTGGATTCCTTTTACTGGCCTTCTGGTTTTTGAACCTTAGGAGTTATGTTTTCAAGCTTTTCTCCACAACCATGAGGGCTAGAAACTTAACCAAGAGATTACATGAATCACATGGACCTTGATGCTGGGACTGTAAGGATAATGCAAGACTAAAGATAAAAATTGGAAGAGTGGGCAGCACTGGTAACAGCATATGGGGCCCTAAAATCCTCTTGTGATAAGTACATTTGTGGTCTAGCTAGCTTAAGCGGCGGAGACTCACACAGTAGGTGAGTCCCATTTTCTGAGAGCTATGCTATGCTACTCCTGAGGATGTTCTTAACTTCCAGCAAGCAGGATTAACCTGATCGCCCCAACACTAATAAGTCATCTCTGTAAAGCTCAGTGTGATCTGATGCTGTCTGTTAACAGTTGTTGAAATAAAATTTTGAAGTTGAGCCAGGAACCAGGTAACCATTAAGGACTATAATGTATTGTGAGGAGTCATGTGGCAGTGCCAGAGGGAGCAGTTGCATGGAGAGAAAACTGATGTATGATCAATGGGCCCCCCCCCCCCCCGCTTTTTCTTGACAGCTACTACAAGTCAAGACAGCATGATTGTTTTCATGTAGTATATAGATCACAGAAGGACGCAAAAGCCCCTGTTAGGAACAGCGCCCCACTGTTTTGGGGGTTGTATCAACATATATATATATATAGCCATAGACCCTGCCCTGGCCAAAACTCTTCTGTGGCATAGTTCAACAAGAAGGGTCAATAGCTCTCTGAAAAAAGAGAATATTGTTTGATTCCTTTCCAGAGAACTCAAGGTCAGCAAATTGAAGGAGCAGACACTTCAGCTGGCACTGTTTCAAAATATATCATGGGTTTTATGCAAAATACTGAAATTATTAATCATCTCCAGTATTGAATCTGAAACATGATATCAGTGAAAACACCACAAGGTGAAGAAAGAATTTTGGTACTGGAGGACACTTTTTTAGCAAAACAATTAAGGCTAAAAATGTTGCTTTAAAAGAATGTCTTTTTCTGAAAGACAAAACAGATGAAGGGCAAAAAGACCTCGAAGTGTTTGGGCTGCATGATAACACAGAAACAGCCAAAGGTATCCTGTTTGTGAAAACATTCTTTTGTGCTCTTCTGGAACCTGGCATATGACAGAAGTTTTGAAATGTAGAAAAAAATATCCAGAACAAGGTCTTGGGGAATAATAGTAAAAGAACTAACAGTCCCACACAAAGAATCCTTTAGAGAACTAATATCACTGTGATTTGTCCTGTTGGGGGCACTTTACTCAATATAGCCCCGTCCTGCAAAGATTTAGGCATATGCATAACTATAAGCCTGTGACTAATCCTACTGAATTTAATAGACCTATTAAAGTTAAGCATATACTTACATTTTTTGCCGAATTCAGGTCACAGTCTTTTGCACCTCAGAGGAGTGATCCCTAAATTCACTGGCAGCTGGTGAACTTTCGGGCAATTGGAGCATGTGTATCGAGTTCCCATCCTTTGCTTTGCTATGAGCTCTCCTTCTCTACCCTCCCCACTGGAGAAACCAGAACCTTTTTGTCACTCCTCCCCTTACATTGTGAAGGGGCTGCCCAGCTGGGCCCTCTCCCTCTTCCAGTCTATGTCCAAAGGGGGCGGGGGCTGGGCCCTCACTGCAGCCCTGGAAGCAAGTCAAGTCAAGGCCCAGAGTCAGACTGAGTATCTGGAACTGGTCCAGACTCAGCTAACAGCAGGGCCAGTCCAGCACTACATGCTGCATATCTGCTAGGAAAGAAGGATAAAATAGACTTCAAAGACCTGAGACAAAAAGACAGAGCTACCTTGTCCCAGGGACGTTGCAGTCATTTGCAGATCAGTCCTGACTTTGCCTGTGGCCTGAAGAAGGAAGTGGCTCAAGAGAAGAACAGCTCCTCAGATGACTCCTATGTTACTTTAGCCACTTTCATGCTGCTGCTGGCCAAGTTTGGGGTGCTGACTTCACTGCCCAAGCCACAGAAAACATAGAGTGCTCTAAGAGCCCCCTTTGGGACAGCTGGGTTTACACAAGACAATTGGTAGAGCACTGTGTGGCTACAAATATGTGGATCTGCATCTGCAAGAAATGGGCCACAGATATCCACATTGTATCCATGGGTGTGGATAGCTGCAGATTTGCAAGGCTCTAGCTCTACACAGAGAAAAAGATGTGGGCCCATATCTGATCTGCAGCCACAAGAAATGGTCTGCAGATACCTGCATTGTATCCATGGATGTAGATATCAGCAGATTTGCAGGGCTCTAATAAGTAGAGCACTGTGCAGTCACTGCAGCCAAAATCATCACAGGTTGCCTCCTAGCAGACCTTATTATGTCATCTGTGCATGTGCCACAGGGGAGATTGAAAAGGACACCCTGAATATGAATGCCAAACACATGACACCTATATCAGCATGCTATAGATTTGCCATGTTTGGGTTTTGTATCTCTCCCTCTCTCACACACCTCTTCTAAGCATGTTTTTGCACAGTTGGAGCGGGTTAGCAGTTCCCCAATGCCCTCTTATTGCCTATATTACTTCAGTGGGACTGGCACAGTTAATTCACTGGGATCATTTGTGCTTAAATTACTCCCAGCTTTGCTGAGTGAAAGCTTTAAACCAGGTTTCCTTAAATGATTTACAGAACAAAATATTCTTTCCTATCAGCAAATTGTTTTAAATGTAAAGGATTAACATATGAGTCACTATACCAAGAAGAGATGAAGACATTTATCCAGGTTGCAGTGTAAGAGCCTCTCACTAGCTATTGAAATGAATGCATCTCTGCTGACTTCAAGGGGTATTGATCTGATTCTATGTCCCTGGTAGATGCTTGGGATTTTATCAAAAGGAACTTCCTAGCAGAAGGGTCCTAAGCATGAGCCTGAAAAAGGTAATTTTTCACGTCCCCATCTGCAGCATTTATTTGTTATCATTTTGGAATATTTTTGTGCCATGCTGAGTGGAGTTCATGTCACATTGCAGGGTTACATTGTCCCTCATTCAGTATTTTACATATCATTTTACTGATAGGATGATAAACTTGCAGTATGATGGCGCTCCATCTTATTACACCAGATTTACAGCACTGAAATTAGTGGAACTAACCTGGCAATGTACTACTGCACAGTGGATTATTAGCAAATGCACAATAAAGATTGGAAAAAAGATTCAAAATGCATAGTATACAGTGGAGATAAAGCAGACATAGAAGTAAAAAATAGTTCCAGAAGGGCTTAGGTAAATAACACATGTTTTGGCCTTTCTGTATCTTCAGGCTCATCAGTGCAGAGTCCGGAAAGTCCTGACAGACCACCTGGATGTGAGCAGCCATGCAGTAGCTGTGTGACATCATTAGCAGCATCACAGCTACACAGAGTCCCTGTGTTCCCTGCTGTGGTCATTTGCCGTACACCTCAAAGCTGCAATGGCTGAGTTTACATGGAAGGTAGGATTGCAGTGCAAAGCCAGGCACTCTCACATCATTAAGCTAAATGAGGAGGAAGGAGTTTTACAACGGGAGCAGTTCTTTCCCATTTTGTTTGCTGCAAAGTAGTAGTGTCCATGGAGATCATATGATCCAGATTGCTCTTCTGCTGATGAGTCAGTCAATAGTGAGGTGCTTTCCATGGATCTTTGAAAAATGGCAGTTGTGGTATCTTCTGGATTTTGTCAAGGGGGTTCTTTGCTGAAATATAAAGCATTAAGTTAGAAAGGGAGATGTTAGAAAGGCTTGACAGTGACTCAGGCTATACACTTCTACACTAGGAAAAGTTAGTTCAAATTTGTTAATTCAAACTAGTAAGTTTGAGTTTAGTTTGAACTAACCCTGAACTTATTGGTTCTAATTAACAATGTGAACTAATTCAAACTAATTTTTAAAAATCAAGAGTCCAATCCTGCAGGCTGTATGTAGCTATGACTGTAGTTGAAGTGAATGGCAGATGGTGAAGTCTGCACAACTGAGTATGCTACAGTCACAAAATAAAATGCTCTCAGGTGGAGAAACCATGTTTTACATCAGAGCAAACTTTTAGGGCCACTTTATTATTTCCATTTCTGTTTTAAAGAGTTGTTGACTAATCTCAAGAATAACTGCATTAGAGGGGGGGAAATTAGTGAAAAAGTTAATGGCAATTATGGGCAAAATTCTGGCCCTGTTGGAGATAATGAGAGTTTTGCCAATGAAGTGAGTCTAGGATATCACTCATCCTTAACAGGAGCATTGAATACAGTATGTTGCACAAATGGAAAAATAGGGAAGGAAAGTAAAAGCTATGCATCAAGAAACTCATTTTTTTCTGGTTTCATTTTAGCCATCCTGTTGAAAGCATATGCAGAATACATTAGTCAGTGCAGTTTATTTCTTGGTAGGGTGCAGCCTGATTTATAAGGCTTAGGTGCAGAATTTGTTTTTGTTTCTGGACAGATGGAGAGTGATGTTTATTTAATGGCATGTTTAAAAGCAGTGACATTGCATGAATCCTATCTTCTGCACTTTACTCAAGCAATTACTTGGAGCTACAACAGTTAAATTTTAATTATAACTGGCCCCTGCATGAGTGTAGTTCTTCTGCTAGGTGGAGTTGGCAGCAATCAGGGGTGGGTTCAGTACCTAGGGGTTGCTTTTCAACAGTACAACAGAACTGGGTGGAGACCCCATCCAGTCACCTAGCAAATTACAAGCCATCCACTGGGCACTCTCCAACAGGCAATATTTCCCCTCTCGCAAGCACAGAATCTGAGTGTAGAGAGACCTTTTAATAAAAGGAATGAAGGAACTCAGCATGAATTTGGGAAAATAGCATAATCAGGATTCATAAACATAAAACCCATGAGTAAAATCTCAGCTCAGAATATGTTGGGCAGTTTCCTTTGCCTCTCCCTTCTTGCTTCTCCACACCTCACACATGCTTGTTCTTCTTGGTCAGTGATGATGTAGAGTTCACAGGTGAATTTGGGTGAATTCACCTTCTATCCTGCTGGGGGAAGGAAAAGAAGAAGGTCCTTTGCTTGTCCCACTGGCCATCACTACTGCACCATTCAGCACTCTGTCAGCTGCCCTGCTAGCCACACTATTGACTGCCCTGGCAGCTGCTTCACCAGTTGCTTTGATGCACAACATCAGCGGCTATGTCCACGCATACATCATTATTTCGAAATAACCCATTTCAAAATGAGTTATTTTGAAATAAGTTATTTCAAATTAACAGTTTGTTAATTTGAATTAAGGGAAAGCCTGCTTTCGAAATAGCTGTTGTTTCGAAATGGTTATTTTGAAACAAGGCCATTCGGACATGTGTCGAAACAACGTGTCCGAACGCCATTGTTTTGAAACAACCGTTTTGAAACAATGGCTATTTCGATTAGATGAGAGGTTTAACGGTTTCGAAATAACGGCCGTTATTTCGAAACAACGGGTCCCGTTGTTTCAAAATAATGGTGCATCGTGTGGACATGCCGCTTCTTATTTCGAAACAACCTCTGTTGTTTCGAAATAAGAAGCCTTTGTGGACATACCCATCTTGTGTTACCAGCTGCTTCTACTATGACCTCTCTAGTTTGGTTAGACATAGCTCTCAGTGGGGAAAACTCTGCGCTGAAGCAAGCAGGAGCACTGTAATGAAGTAGATATGTCAACTATGGAGAGCACATAAAACAAAAGAATAAGAGAATAATCATAATAGAATCATAATTATTCATAATTAGCTCCATCTTTAAACAGTTGGAGAGAGAAGTTAAATCACACCTAGGGCTCAGAAGCTCTGTCTGCATTACAAAGCTTAGTTTGGACTTCCTTAGTCCAAACTAAGCAGCTCCTGGTTAGTTCAGACTAACCACAGGTTAGTTTGGACTAACTGCAGCTTTTTAGTTCAAACTAGCTGCGCATCCTAGTTTGAACTAACGTTTTAGTTCAAACTAGTAAGTGCACTAGTTCGAACTAATGGCTTAGTTTGAATTTTTTTAGTTTGACCTAAGCCTTAGTCCATGTCTACATCGTGCCTAGTTTGAACTTAAAGTTCAAACTAATCACTTAGTCTGGACTAACCAGTCAAACTTATTAGTTTGGACTAAGCTTTGCTTAGTCCGAAATTAGAAATTTCTTAGTTCAAATAGACAAAGCCTAGTGTAGACACAGACTAATTGGCTAGTTTAGACACAATCTTATGCACTATTTTTAAACTGGATAAAAGGACAGAAATTAAACCATATCAATCCCTTCCCAACTCCGGCAAAGAGGAACTTAATGGCTACAGGTCTCTGGTTTAAAGGTAGCTCTAATATGGCACTTTTATTTCATCGATATCAAAACTCTTTGCAAAAGAGACATTATTTAACAGATGGAGAAGCTCAGGCATCAAGAAGTCATGTGATTTGCTTATGGTCACCCAGTAGGCCAATGTCAGAGCTAGGACTATAACTCCTCTTTCTTGAGGCTTCAGTTGTCAATCCACTGTGTAAAACTGGTTCTGGAGAATTTTTACCTAAACATTCCTTTTTCACACATGCTAGGAACTATGCCCTACCTGAGCATAAGCCATTAGGTTCCTGCAATAGAAGATGCTGCTAGTTGCCCAATAGCTCCCCTTCTTTAATATAAAAATGAATCAATTAAATTTTGGCATATGGAAAGGCTTGGCTTTCCATCTGAAATCATCTCATTGACATCTCCAATATCCTAAGAAGACAGTGTGTGATCATGATGGAGAGAAATCAGCTAAATGTAGGAGAAGAAGAGAAAAGGCCAACTCTAACTCTGAGGGTGGCTTAGAGTCGGAGATCAACCAGGAACAAAGAGATAGGCACCCGATTGAGCTGAAAACTCACTTTTTTCTCTAAAGGAAACATCCTTATCATTGGGGATTGTGAGGAGAAGAGGAGAATCCTATAATCAAATCTTAGTAGGGCTAAGAAGCCCTTCTCTCTAATGGTTTCCAGAGATCATGGGGGAAGTATGCATCTAACCTCACTTTTGCTCTCACGCACAGAACTCCCATGAATTTTCTTATGTCAATCAAAGTTCTAACCCAAACACTCTGAGCCAGTTTTCTTACTCATGGCTTCTTGAGGAGATTGCTGTATACATACAGCTACTGTAATTCCCATGAACTACAAATGAAGTGATGACCCTGCGGTTTGGAAGTGACTGGCATGGAACAATTTCCATGAGTTCACCTAACAGGACTTATATCTTTCTCCTTTTGCTTACTTCTGCATCCGGACAAATATACTTCTGAACATTCTGGCCTTGCGCATATCAGAGGACAGACTTTCTGAGTAAAACCATGTTGTTTTCCTGATTTTGCATTCAAAAAAAAATTCATTAACCTATTATTATTGTGTCTTTGCATTCTAGCAGTGCCTGGAAGCCATAGTCAGGATCATGCTAGGAGCCACAGAAGCACAAGCCCCAATCCTTATGTTTACAGTTATTCACGTGTTTGGAGAGTTGGAACAATACAGGAAGGCACGGTCCCTGTCCCACAGATCTTACAGTTTAAGAACATAAATAATTTATAAAGAGTGGAGAGAAAAACAATCAAATATGTTCTTCCCCCAACTGGGAATCCCTTCAACATCCCCAGCAGACATTAGGGGATGAGTGCTTGGGAGTCAGTATTTAGATGCTTATGAGAGAGGACTGCTGCTGTTGAAAAAGACTAAGGATCAATTGATTTCAGTGGAAGTTAAGAGCCTAAATATCATTGAGGATTGGTGTCTGTGGGCTTGTCCACACTACAGACACTTTGATAGTGTAATTAGACTGCTGGTTCTGGTAAAGCAGGCTTATTTATTTGCTTTGGTTTTTTTTTTCAAGTTGATTCATAGAAAGAAGGCACACTTTGACTTTAGTTTGTACATGTGGTTTAGAGCTGAGTTGAGTGGATCAGCTATGCTCTGAAAACTGTTGATGTGAGTACTGTGAAATTCATTCTGGTGCAGAAGCCAGGTGAGGGCAATGCCCACGGAACCACTTAAGCCCCACTTTGAGGCAACTGGGAGGAGGTACAGTAGGGCAGCACCTGCACTGGGTCTTCTTACCTTGCTAAGGCATTTTGGTAGTGGCTCCACGAAGGACAGACAGGGGCCTTCTAAGTGCTTCTAGTACATAGCGCATGGTGGCAAATGGTATGGTATGATGTAACCAATATTCTAGCCTCACAAACTGAAGTAACAATCACAGGGTTCTGCCCTTTAGCACTTGCGGGTAACCTCTGTAACCTTTTTTCATGTCATCTCCATAAAGCCCAGTTTTTTGGGCTAGTGTACATATGGTAGGACAAGGTAAAAGGTTAAAATAAAAACGACGAGTAGAAACAGGAATGAGACCTAAGGCCTGGCGAAACAAATTGAAACAGAAGGCCCGAGTTGGATACCTAGCTAACTTGATGGGAGTCAGGCTAAAGCAGCCTGACATAAGCTGCATCTGTAGTACGAGCGGAAAATAACCTTGAAGGTGTCCAGTTGGCATAGTGCCAAGGAGATAGGAAGGGATGCTGTGAACTATCTTTCAACTCTCCAGTGAGCTTGATGGATGGAGATGTTGAGTGATTCATGGACCTATCAAATTAATAGGCGGCATCAAAAAAGGGGTACATGGACCAATCAAGTAAATTTGGACACCAGACGGGACCGACCCAATAGGTCCAAGCAGGGCATAAAAGCAGGAGCCAAACAGCACAGATTTCATGAGCTGTTCTGTTGCATTGAGAGCACAAATGCTGACAGCAGATCTCTTCCACTGTGCTACGTTGCAATAAAAACTAACCTATCACCTTTATTTCTACAAATAGCAGTGGTTGTGTTGGTTTCTTCGATCATATTACCTCAGTTTACCTCTTACACACAGGGTATACTTGGGCTCTAAATAACTGAGTTCTCACTAGAGATTTGAGCTAAATGTAACCCAAAGCATTAACCAAAAGAACACCTTCAGTTAGGACCACCAAGCTAACTTAGTTCCTGTTCAAGATCCAAGCCAGACTCTAGATCATTGGACTAGCCTGAGTCCTCAGTAGAGATCTGAGCTAGGAGTAATGCTGAGGGAACAGGCATATAGAAACTTACACACACAACCAAGCAGACATCTGTGCTGGATGCAGAACCACACAGATAAGAATGTCTCCTGCTCAGCATACTGCGCATTTGAACTAGCTAGTGCAGTCACCTAATTTGGACAGACTCAGAACTACTTAACTTTGTATCATAGGCCTGATACTACAAGCCACCAGTGGCAATTCTCCCTTACCGCAGGTAGCAGGGACCTATGGTCTCATAACAGGTAGATTCTGCATTCTATCCCTACTGTCACTATGAAATTCTGAGTGAGCACAATCTGTAGGTGCTAGGTAGCTATGGATTTGTTAGGGTATTTTTTTTCATGTTTTGATTTATTTATGTTTGTAATTCAAGTGCACACTGTTACCTATCTTCTCATAATAAGGCCTTTGGGAATATAAAACTGGCAGGCTTCTTCTGCCAGACTGTATAATTGCTTGTTGTGGTGCCATTGTTCATTAGTGCTGAGCCGCTTGAAATTAATTTTGTTCTTCTAAAGTAAAAATATCCCCATTAAAGCATTTGTTTGTTTAAAAAACTTCACTAAGGATTACATGGACTTTGCAAACAGGTGCAAAATAATGTAGATCAGATTTTTCAGCCTAAGAACCTTTACGGTTATTCAAAACATTCCTCTTTCACACGTCTCAATAACCTGCAGTAATCATAGGCCTGACCCAAAACTCACTGTAGTCAATAGAAGTCTTTCCACTGATTTCCATGGATTCTAAATCAGGCCCTAAGTGCACAATTCAGGTTAAGTAGGAAACCTGGGGTCAGTAATTAGAACAATAAATGTGCTTGGGGCCACTGAATCTGACTGTCGGTAACTGTGCCAGTTTATTCTGAGAATGTCTATTAAAATTAATATTCAAAAAGGAAAAAAGAAAGCTGTTGCTCTCCAGATGACCATACCTGATGTGCTGTTTTCAAGAAGTGTTATACTGGAATCGTTACATGAATGCTCTTTGCTGCTGGTAAACAGATTGTGGTGGCAGGGGGCAAAATATTTTCCACATATGTGTAGAAGGGCAGACAACTACAGAATATATTACTTTACAATTTAATGAAACCATTTTTTCTCTGTATCACATGAAGTGAGGAAAGGATAATAGATTCCAGATATAAAAAGCATGCTTGCCAATTTGTATTGTAGTGAAATCTTGCCAGGATGATTTGTCAAATAATTTTATAAGTGGGTAAGTGAACACACCTATCCATACTGAAATTTCCTTCCAAATCTGATGCTTGATGGGGCTGCAGCACATTTGCCTTTTGGGCTTGTCCTGGGCAGTGGACAACTGTCCAGTTGCTGCAGCAAAAGCACACCACTGCTAAGATGTTTGACGTGTAGTCACAATGGGAATTTACTGAGGTTTAGAGCTTGTCAACATGTACATTGTACTGGTTAATTGTGAACTTCTCTAAACGTGGAGTTGGCTATGGCTAACCCTATCTGTGGCCACTCTTTTTCTGGAATAAGAGTGCCTTGTACTATGCTAAACAAGAATCAAAATAAACATCCACACCTGGAGTTAATCAGAGAACACTATGTGCAGCCACACAATGTGTGATTTTAAACTGATTTAGGGCTTGTCTACACATGAAAGTAAATCTAGAATAAAGTAGTGTGTAATTTAAAACAGATTAACTAATCTGATTAATTCCACGTGTGGATGCTCTTATTCAGACATCCCAAATGGATTACATTAATTTGGATTAAATGGATTAGATTAATCACTGATATATTAGTAATTCTTATTCCAGAATAAAAACATCTGTACAGAGAGTTAATGAGGAATAACTCCCTTGTAGACAAGCCCTTAATTAAACCAGTGCAAATGGCTGTGTGGATACAATTATTTTCATTTAAACCAGTTTTATTTCAGTTTAGTTGAAGTCAGTGAGGAGCAAGTTTAAGGTAAAATGAAATAAGCCACTAGTGAGCTGAAACAAGAGTTTCCACATAGGGGCTTGCACTTCTTGAATTAAAGTTGTGCAACATATAAACAAGGCTTTGTATGATCCTAGTCAGCCATCCGCTGCAGCCCTTCTAATGTGCAAATGGCTCTGCTTGTTGTCCATTTACTGTGCCAGTTTCCAAGCCAACTGCCATTAAAATCCACAGCAGCTGAACAGGGACCTAACAGGCAAAGAGACAGAGAAGACAAGAGTGTAGAAAAAGGTTGGTGTGTGTGAAGGGAGCAGGAGGAGAAAAAAAGCAGTTTTGGGCATGAGGGAAATAAGAAAATGCGAAGTGTTTGGCTAACAAATACAGAAAGAAGTATGGAGAAAGACAGGAGGAGGAGGGAGGGAAAAACAAAAGGGTAGAAACAAGGTAGATATTTGTAAACTTTGATTTCTTAAAACTTTATCCATGGGGAAAGGAGGATCACTTAATTTTTAGGGAAGATAGCAAAGAACTACATTGTGAATGCCTTAGACACACAGTGGCCAGCTGTTACCAATGGGGTAGTCTTACTTCCCCTGGCTATTTGTGTAACTGCTCATTAGTGCACATGTGGGATTTACAATCTGGCCCAAATTTATTTGAGTTGCATAGAATAAAATAAACCCTCTAACCTCCTATCTTTTGTGATACAAGGAGAGTGTTTCTGATCCACTCCCAAAACTGTGACTTTCAACTGTTCCAGTGAGGCAAGTTGGGGCAGATTTAAGTATTTAGAGAAGCAGAACTAAAGTCTGGGGAGGAGGGCAAGTCCTTCCCCCCCTGTTTCTGTGTCCCACTGGCTCTGTGGTAACATTTACCCCCGAGACCTTAAAATCCTGGCACCAAACCAGCAATAACCAAACTGATGCATTCAATCAACCCTGGATCCTCCTTTGACCAAAGGTCACGGTGTTTGTGTGACCTGTTCAAACAAGATAAGGGACTTTTCACGATAACACTGGTATGTCACAATGGTGACCAGTTTCACTCAAGAAAACTTACCACCTCGATTCTCTTTTCCCCCCAAACGAGTTTCACTGACACTTTGCAAAACACCCCTCCTGCTTTACTTTTTAAACCCTCCTGGTGGACAAAACTGCGATTGGAGGAAAATCTGCAAGAAAGAAGAAGCGGGGGAGGGAGTCACCCGAAGTTTAACCCTCCCCCTCCCCCAGCCAGGTGGTTTTTTTCTTTTGCTTCGCATCTCGTCGTGTTCGCCCGCCCTCAGCATCCAGAGGATTTGCTGCAGGACTCCGACGAAACAACTGGCCCCCAGGTCGCTGCTCGGTGTCTGCCGGGCAGGAGGCGCGGGGGGCACCGGCACCGGCACGGTCGCTGCGCCTCTTTTCTGCTGAGCGCGGGGATCATCTGGCCCGCAGGGGAGTCAGGGGCCCCGCTGCTGATGATGGAGAGGCCGCGCCGCGCCGGGCTGCTGCAGCTGCTCCTGCCCCTCAGCCTGGTGCCTTTGCTCGCGGGGCAAGGTAGGTGCGGCCCCTGGCCGGGCGCGAGCCTCCGGCCGCCACGCGGGGCCCCGCGCTTCTCCCGCCGGCCGGCCGGCGCCTGGGCTCCGCCGGGCTCGTGCGCGCCTCGGGCTTTGCAGCGGGCGGCGACCTCACGCCGGAGTCCGCGCAGCGGCTTCCCCAGGACCTGACATTGGGCGGGGGGCTGTGCAGGGGAGGTGTAGGAGGGTATTGGGGGGGGGTCACTGATTTGGTCTAACACTGTTACTAGCTGACCACTGAGGGGTGTTGGGAGATTCAGGGGGTGTGAGGCAAATCCCTGGTGTATGGGGTGCTCATTGAATGGG
>ML682017.1:4659180-4863334 GCA_007922195.1 Podocnemis expansa | reverse complement strand
GGGGGGTGTGAGGCAAATCCCTGGTGTATGGGGATGTTGGGGTGCTCATTGAATGGGTATAGCACTGTTAGTAGCCAACAACTGGGGGGGTTTTGGGAAATGTGGGCTGGGTGTTAGGGAAATCTGTGGTGTAGGGGGGGTGTTGGGGTGCTCACTAAATGAGTTTAACACTTACTAGCTGACAACTGGGGGATGCTGGGAAATGTAGGGGGGTGTTAGGGAAATGGCTGGTGTAGAGGAGTGCTGGGGTGCTCACTAAATTGGTATAACGCTGTTAGTAGCTGGCAACTAGGGGGGTGTTGGGAAATTCAGGGTGGGTGTTAGGGAAATCCCAACACCCCCCCATACCAGGGGTGCTCACGAAATGGGTATAAGACTGTTACTAACTGATAACTGAGGGTGTTAGGGAAATCCCTGGTATGCAGGGGTGTTGGGGGGGCTCACTAAATGCCTATAACACTGTTACTAGCTGACAACTGGGGGGATGCTGGGAAATGTAGGGGGGTGTTAGGGAAATGGCTGGTATAGGGGAGTGTTGGGGTGCTCGCTAAATTGGTATAACACTGTTAGTAGCTGACATCTGGGGGGTTTTAGGGAAATCCCTGGCGTGGGAGGTGTTGGGGTGCTCACTAAATGGGTATAAGACTGTTACTACCTGACAACTGGGGGTGTTAGGGAAATACCTGGTATGCAGGGGTTTTGGGGTGCTCACTAAATTGCTATAACACTTAGTAGCTGACAACTGGGGGGTGTTGGGAAATGTAGGCTGAGTGTTAGGGTGCTCACTAAATGGGTATAACACTGTTACTAGCTGACAACTGTGGGAATGCTGGGAAATGTAGGGAAGTGTTAGGGAAATCCCTGTAATAGGGGGCTGTTGGGGTGCTCACTAAATTAGTCTAACACTTAGTAGCTGATAACTGGGGGGGGGGGAGGTTGGGAAATTCGGGGCAGGTGTAGGGGGCGTTAGGGAAATCCCTGGCTGCAACATTAGTCCCATGGCCCCCAGCACTTGGGCTCTCAGCAGAAGCGCTGCTGCCCCAGTAAAGATCCAGGGCTGGGCATGCTGAGATACAGGGCTTACATGCCACTGCTGCAGCCACCACCATGGCCCACCCAGTGGCAGACCTGGGGTTTGGGCTCTCAGACTCAGGGCTTGAGCCCCATAAGCCTGTCACCAGAGATACCTCTGGCACTCAGAGAGGAGCTGGGGGGGGGCAGGTAATAAGGGAGGTTTAAAGGAGGCACTGGACCATTTGAAACAAACAAGGAGTCCTGTGGCACTTAAAGACTAACAAATTGATTTATTTCATGAGTTTTCATAGGAGAAAATCGCACTTTGTCAGACCCTTTGAAGGCATCTGATGAGATGGGATTTTTTTCCCATGAAAACACATTCAATAAGTAAATTTGTTAGTCTTTTAAAAGTGCCACAGGACTCCTTGTTTGTTTTACTGTGCTAGACCAACACAGGTGACCCTTTGGAGCTTGTTTGCTTTAAAGCCACCTAATCCTAGCCTCCCTGTTTGGACCCATCACCCCCAAGAGCAGGAGCACTGCTGTCCCAGGAAAAGATCTGGGGGTCAGGCGCTGCTGCTGCAGTCGACACTATGGGTGGACTGGCGGTGGACCCAGTGCTTGGGGGCTTGGACTCTGGGCTTGAGCCCTGTAGGCTCAGCACCAGCAATGCCCCTGCCCAAGAGTGAAAGAAGCATTTGCTCATTTGGGTTTCATGATGCGATTTGTGACATCTGGGTCAGGGGTTCACAACCACTGTGTCAGGATGCATTACTGTGTTGCCACACAGTGGTGTGTCATGGAGAATTGGGGAGGTGGCTGGATTTGACCTGATGAGAGTGGGTGGTGTGTCCTGTAGGCTCACGACCAACAAAAGGTTGAGAACCACTGGTCTATGTGTCTCACCTGGGCTTGCCCCCACTACTGAAGTGGCTTGTAGCCATTTCCTACTGCCTTGTGCTTTCTGGGTCTCTTGCTATATTGTTTGGGTGGTTCTGCTGCAAGTAAAGCAGAACAAAATGTGCTTAAAAGGGCCAGAGATTTCAACAATTTCATTGGCTTTTGTCCCTTTAAAAATGGTATGTTTATAGGGCTCAGTGAAACAGTTCTGGGCTTCCTGCTGAGCTGACTATAAAAAACCTAATAGATGTGAAGTGCCCAGCATCTGCAACTCCTGGAAAATAAGGGCTTTCCAATCCTTACCCTCTTCTCAGCGTCAGAGATGCCAGTTTAGTCCCCTGTGTCCTGTACATTCAGACACCTCATCTGATTTCAATTCCTGGGAAAAAATGACTTTCAAAAACATTAAGTAGTGTCCTAGATGAATGACTTGGCACCACAGTTTGTATATGTTTAGTCCTCTTTGATATCTGGAGCTGTGTGATAAGTGTTGGTTAGTGATGCTGCAAGCCTACCCACGTTTAAAATCAGCATTATAGACAATGGAAAATGCATCTTAGTTAGGATCAAAGCTTTCTTGCTGGGTGTATTTTATACTTTATTTCTCTCTGATGAAGGTAAGGCATGAGCAACATGTTGAATATTCCAACCCAGAAACATCGGTTTCAATTTTCTTGCACTGAGGTCAGCTTCTCTTTGAGAAGGGAGCAAAATATACATTGAAAATGCAGGAAATGAGTGGTTTGATCTAATACAAAAATGTTGTATTTTAAAATTAATTCTCATGAAAGTTGGCCAATTGAATTAACTGAGAGCTAAAGGACAATCACACCTTTACAGAAGAAAGGCTCTACTTTGGTTCAGTTCAATGAAGTTTTCTGAAGATAACTTCACTGAGATTTGTGAAGGTGGCAAAATCAATTACTAACTAGTTAATTTCTCCCAACAAATCAAAGAAATGATATGAAGTTTATATTACAGCAGCACCAGGGGTTGCGTTATGGTAGGTGCTGTACAAATACATCCAAAGACATGGTGTCTGCCCTATAAAATGTGTAAACAAATGATGACAGAAAACAGCAGTGAAGCAAAATTCAGTTTCTATCATAATGTATGTGGTTTGCAAATTCTCTTGTAGCACAGCGCTTGTCACAGTCAGATTCAGACAGATTTTACTTTTTAATAAGACATATAATAGGTAGCTTTGGGGGGGGGGTGCATGGAGTATTAGGAAAACAATCTCTAATGCGAAAATCCAAAGATAGCTGTTACTTTTTCAGTCTAAGATAACGGACCAGAATCTTTTAAAAACATGCTTTGTGTATTGTATTGGCCATTGTGAATAATTAAGTGTTAAGCACAACCTGTAAAATATTTACTAATTTCATATTATGACTTCAGAGACATTTAACCTAAGTTACTGAGTTAATTTTTGAACATTTGAATTTATATTTCTGATTACTGGTATTTTTCTAAGTGTTTCTGTGATTACAGTGGGTGCTTAAGATTGTCAGAAATGGGACCCTCATATCTGGTTTCTGATTTCATATTTAGGCATCTGAATCTATCATCTGATTTTTAAAAAATGCTTTGAGTTAGTTGGGTGTTCCTGGGTGCTAAACACTTCTGAAAATCAGACTGTGGGTTAGGTGCTTAAATAGGGACTGAAGTTCCTTCCATTGAGACGTTCATTTAGGAAATCTTGGCCTCAACACAGCTAGGAGAGTGTTCTAAAACTTCATAAATATAAACTTCAAATAGGTCATTTTTATGACTTGCTTTGCAGCAACATCTATTTGTGCAGCCCAATTGTGCAATTAAGGGCTTTTTTTATTTTGTTTAACTAAATAGCTTTAATGTTCACTAATAGTCATGTTAATACAACCACATTTTCTGTACATAGGTACATACAGTCAACATCAAGAGCAAGGACCTTTTACAATCACTTTTCTAATTGTTTTTCTTTGTTATGTGCCTGTGTGCCATCACATGAAATGCAACTTCTGATAACAAAGGCCCCAAACCTGCAAAGACAAGAAAGGCTTCACTTCAACAGGACTTGCTCATAGTGTGGAAAGATAAGCTTATGCATAAATCTTTGCAAAACTGCAGTTTAGAAACTCTATAATAGTGATTCAGATTTACACTAAGTAACATATGTGTTGTTTATAACTTAAAGCTTAGTCTTAGGAAATCATTGCTCATTGAATAAAATGGATTATGTGCTTACATGATTGTGTCAAGCCAGTGAATGAGCAGTTCATCCCCTGGCTGGGATTTTGGCAGGTCTTGGCATTGCATATATAGATACTGTAGCATAACTCAACATCTGGAAATATGTCTTGTTATGATAAACTATAAGTTCACACTAAAGAAAATCTACTGCCTTTGTAGAAATAGTTTTTTTATTTTAAGATTGTTTTCTATCTATGCTTTTTTCAGTAGTAAACTTTATAAAAGATTTTTATTGGGGAAACAGGACTTCTAAAGCAGTGATTCTTGATCAGGGTCACAAAGAGATCTTCCAGAAGGTACATCAACTCAGCTTGATATTTGCCTGGTTTTACAATAGCCTGAATAAAAAGCACTAGTGAAGTTGGTACAGATGCATATTATTTCACAAAGGCAATGATTAGTTTCTGCTGCTCTATATACTGTACACTGAAACATAAGTACAATATTTATATTCCAATTGATTTATTTTATAATTGTATGGGGAAAGTGAGAAAATAAGCAATTCTTCAGCGGTAGTGTGCTGTGACATTTTTATGTTCTGATTTTTCTAAGCAAGTAGTTTTTAGGTAAGGTGAAACTTGGAGTATGCAAGACAAATTAGACCTGTAAAAGGGGTACAGGAGTCTGGAAAAGTTGAGAGCCACTGTTGCAAAGGACTGAATAGGGCTATGTCTGTCCTGCCCTGCAATTCAAACTATGGGGGTTTGAACAGCACTATACACCAAAGTACTGTGTTGTAACTCCCCCGTGTGGATGCTGTGGATGTGAACTAGGATGTTCCTACATCACATTAACAAAGTTACAGTTGAATGGACAGTTTTAGTATGATCTAGGAACCTTTTAGTTCACATTCCCAGCATCTTTGTGGGAGAATTACACTGTGACACTTCGGTGTGCCCTGCTGTTCATGCTCCCGTAGCCTGGACTGCCCGGAAGTGTACACAGAGCCCTAAATCTGTGCTTTCTTATCTGAATTTGGGGGTGAAATGGTGCTCTTACAACTCCCCTAATGCTTATAAGCACTATAATTCTAAAGTGATTACAATCTCCAAAGAATAGCTTTCAGCTGAATTTCCCATTTTTATTAGTTTTTTGTCACATCTGGCATCTTATTGTAATCAGATGAACAGTAAAATGGTAAAATCTATTGTTTTTCATTTGTATACTTGAAATCAAATATAGTGGTGAAATCCAAGATGAGAATACAGATCAGGTTGCTGGATATATTTATACTTTGTCCAGTTTTACACATAATTTGATAAAGAATTGATAGATTTTTATTATTTCACATTAGTCAATAACAGCAAGTTTCATATTTGGTCCATGTATATTTTGCATAAATACTTGTGTTAAAGTCAACATGTTCTACAACATCTGTATTAATATTTTCTAAATTAAGATATGAGTATTTACATAGACTAGCCTGGGGCAGAATTGTGAAAGATCTAAGAGAAATTTAAACTTGATACAGGGAGCTTTTGGTGTCAGTGGGGGGAGCCAAAGAGGAAGGTGACGTAGATTATAGAGGAAGACAGTTTTAGCATCCATGTTATGTAAAGACTGAAGAGGAATAAAGTAGTTATTGGGGAGATAAGAGGAAGAAGTTGCAATCAAAATGAAAAATAATCTGGATATGAGGAACAATTTTATCTGTGGAGTAAAATGGAAAGTTGAGATCTTCAAGATATGGAGGACTGAACTGCAGAATACGGACATGGTCTGAATATGCAAAAAGAAGGAATCAAAGATGAGCCTTCGTTTATGAATGTGCTCAACAAACTAGATGATGGTGATGAAGAGAGTAATGGAAATTGGGAGCAGCAGAGAAGGTTTGGAAGGAAAAATAAGTGGCTTTATTTTTGCTGTGCTAAACTTAAGCTGTCAATGAGGCCACCAGAACTGAAATGTGGATTGATTGGAAGAAGAAATGAAGTCATCACCATGGAGATATTTGTAACCATATGAGTGAATAAGGTTGCTCAGAGATAAAATAAATGGAGAAAAGAGGAGGGGACCAGAATTCTTTGGAAACTATCCAGAGAATAAGAAAGGGAAGAAGGAGGATCCATAAAAGAGTGATCAGAGGCAAGAGGATAAATACTGGAGATTGCAGAAGGGAGTGATCGATGGTAATGAAAGCAGCAAAGAGATCAAGGAGGATGGAAAAGATTTATAGGCTGCAAATTTTTGCCAGAAAAAAAACAGTGGCTTAGAAACATTTGTCTGAGTAGTTTCAGTGAAGAGGAAGAAAGGAAGTCAAGGCAGCATCTACAAATGTCACATTCTCTGTCTTTAGGGTAAAGGGAAGAAAGAATATGAGGGAAAATGTCATAGGTGGTGCTGGCCTGGGGAGGGACCTGGGGAACTGGCCCAGGCCCCTCCCCCAGCCCACCGGCCCCACCCCCTGGCCGGGGACAGGGCCAGAAGCCACTGCGCCACCGCAGGAGGCCGGGGCCCACATCCCCGACTGGGGGCGGGGCTGGAAGTGGCCGCGGGCGGTGGGGTCCCGCATCCTGGGACAAGGCTGCCGCTGCCGCGGGCGGCCGTGCCCTGGATTCCCCACCGGGGCCATGGGCAGCCAGGCCCTGGATCCCTGGCTGGGGCCAGGGCCGGAAGTGGCTGTGGGCAGCTGGGCCCCAGATCTCTGGCCCACGACCGCTGGGATTCGGGGCATGTGCCCCGGGTGCTCAGCAACAGTGACACCTCTGGAAAATGTACTAGTGGCATATTCATCTGCCATACAGGACAATGTATCTTGTTCAGAATCCCAGAAACGCACGGACATGCTTCAGTGATATTTAAATGGTCTTCATTCATATGAATGTAATTTATAAAATGTGACGACCTTTCCTTATGCTAACATGAGATCTCTGTTCTTTGTACTTTGCACAGGCTTCTTTAGAATCTTTAGAAGTTCTCCTTATATGTATTTCTTCAGTGAAAATCTCCTGTGGATTCCAAAGATATGTTGTTTGGTCTTAACAAGTATGACTTACAAAGTCATTGGTACTTACCTTGCAAATACAGAGTCTGTAGGAGAATCTATTATTTTTTATTTGTATTACTGTACTGCCAAGGAGCCTATAGCTACATTTATACTAAATCTCCCCTTCCTTCCTGCAACAGCAAGTTTCAGAGCCTGGATCAAATGATGTGTGCTTGCAGCACTTCTGCTATAGGGCTAAAAGTGACAGTGTAAACATTCCCACTTCAGACTGGACCCTGGGTTCTGAGGCCCACCCCACTTCCAGGTCTCCAAGCCCAGACTCTAGCCAGAGTGAGAGGCTATGTCTTTACTCGGAAAAGTTAGTTTGAATTTGTTAATTCAAACAAATATATTTGAGTTTAGTTCAAACTAAACTTGAAATTATTAGTTCAAATTAACAACGTGAACTAATTTAAACTAATGATAGTTCAAATTAGTCCACTTTGTTAATTCAAACTAATTGCCCTTAGTTAGAACTTAAGTTTGTACTAAGGGTTAATGCTTGTCTGCATTGTCCTTAGTTGGAACTAATCGGCAGGTCTTACTAATTCGAACTAGCTTTCATTAGTTCAAAGTAGGGAATTCCTTAGTTCGAACTAATGAAAGTCTAGTGTAGAAAGGTACTAAGTTAGTTTAAATTAAGGAGGCTTAATTCGAACTAACTTGCAAGTGTGGACATACTGAGAGTGTCTAAACTGATTATTTATAGCTATGTAGCCTGATCCCTCTTATCCTGAGTGAGTTAACCTGGTCTCTGAGCCTCACTGCCACACAGGTTTTTTTTCACTTCAGTGAAACACCAACAACTGACTCATCTCAGCTGACTTGGGATGCAGGGCCATAAAATTGCAGTCTAGATGTTCAGGCTCAGGGGGTCTCCCCCCATTATGGGGTTTCAAGATTTGTCTGCACAGCAGTTACGACATCTGTAGCTGGCTCATGCCAGCCAACTTGGGTTTGGGTTGTGGGGCTGTTTCATTTCTAGAGACTCTAAGGTCAGATGGGGTCATCAAGATCATCTAGTCTGATCTCATGCACAATGCAGGCCACAACACCTCACCTACCCGCTCCTGTAATAAACCTCTAACTTAAGACTGAGTTGTAAGTCCTCAAATCATGGTTTAAAGACCAGAGTACGGCAACTCCACTAGCAAATGAGCTGTGCCGTGTACTACAGAGGAAGCTGAAAAATCATGTTTCATTTTTATGTAGACTTCCAGGCTCTAGAAGGGCCCCAGAACTCAGGCTTTAAACTGAGCCAAGGCACCCACTCAGAAATGGAACAGCTCCGTGAGCCCAAGCTGGCTGGTACAGCCCAGCCATGGCTTTTTCTTTGTAGTAATGTCCTCAGAGCCCAGACTCCAGTTCAAGCCTAAATGTCTACACTGCAATTTAAAAGCCCCCAATCTGAGCTCCACAAGACAGACCCAGCTGATAGGGCCAGCTCAAGGAATTTTATTGCTTTATGCATGTACCCTTAGTCATGGACTAGGATCCCTGTTGTGCTAGGCACTCTCCAAATACAGAAGCCAACAAATATGCAAGCTAAGGAAAGACTAGGTTATCCAACTGTTATTTTGACTTTTCACCTCCTCAGTTCACAATCAATATACTGTCTCCTAGTCAAAAGACAAATTAGTTACTAATTACAGTGTAGATCGGTTTACACGTGATCAGTTTATCCGCAAATGTGTTTAACGTGCACTAGTGTCATGCCCCCCAAAGCTACCAACTTAACACACAGAACTCATTAACACGTGGTATCTAAAACTACAGTGTAGTGCTAAATGTATGCTCAACGGTTTTATGGTTAAATAAACTAATTCTTAAATTTGTTTAAATAATTTTATTATGTTTTAGTGATTTGTGTGTTTTTACATATTTCATGTTTTAAAAATTGGATTATGAATTAACATTTATATTTTTAATTTTGCTAAAAAATCAAGTTACGGTTGCCAGGTAGCTCATGTTAAGGTACACCTACTGCACTGTGCATGGATTTATTTCACAGATACGGTATTTTAGGACATTTCAGCATCGTCCTATTTACATGTGGTCTATTTTACACGCGCTTCCAATGGCTTGTCTCCCAACATCCGTGTGTTAGCAGGTCTATGCTGTAATTGAGTTAAAGGAGAATCTCATCCTATATTACTTCATTCAATTGAGAAAAAAGTTAATAAATTTATTCCTTAAATTATCCATGTCTACTGAGTGAAAAATCTCATTTTGCCCACTGGCTTGAATCATTTCTATTAGACTATCAGGTTCTCAGAGAATAAGTATGTTTATATATCTTTGGGTTCTGAGCTGGATCTCCTAAAATATTGTCAGTTTCCAAAGAGATAGCTGTGTTTATCTAGTTCAGCAAAAAAAACCAAGGAACCATGCGGCACTGAAAGACTAACAGATTTATTTTTTGCATGAGCTTTTGTGGGAGAAAATCCGACTTTGTCAGATGCTTCAAAGATGGGTGAATATACAGAATGGAATGAAAATAAATGCAAGTGGGTGTAAAACAGGATCAGGTCATACAGTAACAGCAAATCAGAGCAGTTGTTAGGTTCAAACCCCGAGAAGCCTGCAGTCAGATTACCTTTTGTAATGGGAAAAGAACCCATAGTCTCAATTAAGTCCTGCTTTCACAGAATTTAGCTTGCATATTAATTCAAGTTCAGCTGTTTCTCTTTGAAGTCTTGATGTCCTAGTCACATCTCTGACAAGGGTCGTTAACAAATCATTTATCGAGTGATTGGAAAGAGGGAAGTGCTGAACAACTGTTTTTTTCTTTGTTTTGTGATTTCTGATATCAGCTCTATGTTCATTTATTCTTTCGTGCAGGGATCGTCCTGTTTGTCCAATGTGTAAGGTGGTGGGGCATTTCTGGCACATGATGGCATAGGTCACATTAGTAGATGAGCAGGTAAATGAGCCTTTGATGGAGTAGCAGGCTTGATTAGGACATATGATGGTATCTGTTGTGTAGATATGTGGGCAGACTTGGCAGAGTGGTTTGTTGCAGGGGTGTGTGCCTGCTTTAATGTTTCTGTTGTTAGATCTGTAGCTGCTGGTGAATATCTGTTTAAGATTGGGTGGTTGGCTGTAGGCAAGGAGCGGTCTGTCTCCCAACGCTTGAGAGAGTGAGGCATCATCTTTTAGAATAGTCTGTAGGTCCTTAATGATCTGTTGCAGAAGTCTGACTTGAGGGTTGTATGTAGTGACTAGTGGTGTTCTGTTGTTTTCTTTCTTGGGCCTCTCCTGTAGTAGATGACTTCGGGGTACCTGACTAGCTCTGTCAATTTGTTTTCTTACTTCCCCAGGTGGGTACTGTAGTTTCAAGAATGCTTGATAGAGATTGTCTAGATGTCTGTCTCTGTCTGAGGGATCAGAGCAGATGCGGTTTTATCTTAGGGCTTGGCTGTAGACAACGGAATGTGTGGTGTGTTTAGGATGGAAGCTCGAGGGATGTAGGTAACTATACCGATCAGTAGGTTTTCGGTATAGGGTGGTGGTGATGTGTCTATCCCTAATTTGTACTGTAGTGTTGAGAAAGTGGATCTCCTGTGTGGAGTTTTCAGGCTCAATTTGATTGTGGAGTGGAAATTGTGGAAATCTCTGGAAATCTTCAAGAGCATCCCTGCCATGTGTCCAGATGATGAAGATGTCATCAATGTAACATAGGTAAAGAAGAGGTGTTTTGGGATGAGACTTGAGGAAATGTTGTTCTAAGTCGCCCATAAAGATGTTGGCATATAGATATGTTTAATTTTCTATCTTCTATTTTAAATCCTTTTATGTCTTCTATCTTTTTATGAAGCTTACTTGGATTCATTCAACACTCCCATGATACTGTACAACTGTTTATTTGTAGCACAGCAAGGAAAATACAAACATCGTGGACTTTCCAAAGTCCAGACTCTTATCATGTACTAGATTCCAAATTCAGATTAGTGGAGTATTTTCACATCCAGTTTCTTGGCAGTGTAGTCAGAGTAATTGGACATCAAATTTACTGTGGGAGAGACCTAATTTCAAATGGGGAGGAATGTCAAAGTTGCAGCTGAGAGGCAGTCTAAGTAAACTTTTTCCCTACAATAAGAACCATTCTTAGACCCTTGTAACATACCAAAAAAGATGTAATGAATCCATGTTATGCCCCTATTTTATAAAGCTAACTGGCACTTTCTAGCTCACATGCTAGTGGTTTAGACATAACAAATCTTGGCATGGGGCTAGACTAGATGACCCTCGTGGTCATTTTTATGCCTATTTGCTTGAATGCTGATCTGGTATTCTGTGAACTTTTACTGATCCACAGAATGTTTCCATCCAAATTTTTTTTTTATGTGGCAGTCATAGAATAACAAAACTTTAAATCACTCATTTGTTATCTTCCTTTTCAACGAGATCCATGTCTAAACAATATTTACTATGTTGCTTAATCTCTACATAACACAAAACATAGTTACTCCCTTTTAATTGAAAACGGCTGGTTTTTTTTAAGACTCACATTGACTTCATTAGATTTTGAGTCATGTCTTAATCCCAGTGAGCAGGACTGATAACAGATGATTGCATAATAACATCTCATACGGCCTGTTCATCATCATACATCTAAAGTTTAGAAAGGAGGAATCAAGAGGAAATAAGTTTTTTTTGTTTTTAATAGAGAGGTAGAAAGTGACTTGGATGTTGACTTCCTTTGATGTTGTTTCTCCTACTGCTTGGTTAAATCTTTCTTAATCTAATAAAAAACATAAAAACATGCACAGAAGAGAGTGGGAAGAGGAAATTTAATCTTAACATGACTGAAAAACAGCACATGTTCTACCTTTTTTTCCCCCCTCTTCTCTTCCCCTAGTTCTTTCTAAGAACGGATTGAAACCTTAGTGCCAAAGTACAGGAGTGAAATCCTGGCTCCATGGACAGAACTCTTGTTGAAATCACTGGCTTCTTTGGGGGCAGGATTTCACTTGGGGAGAGTAATTCAAGATGCAAATGGTTTTGGAATCTTGAAAAAGTAGCCGTATCTTTAAGTGCCAGTTGTGAAGGTGAACAGCAAAGCAAAATCACCAAAAAGTGATTTTCCATATTTTATCATTCCTTTATATTTTAGAAGAATGGCCTCAAAGTAGGTTGTGGGTTGGGGATTATTGCTTGTTTTTTAACTTCCCTTTCTTCTCAAGAGGGCTGTGACAGGTCCTTTGGATGGTATGAATAGCGATGTTACATACAATCATAGCCTAAACTGCACTCCACAGTCCAAATCTGTCTGGATGCATGCTTACGTTTTAGATTGCAATGCTGGGACTGCTTTAAATGCTTTACTGGTAAGGTCATATTGCTAGAACCAGAAGGAGAGAAAGTGGTCAAGAGCAAGGGTCATCCTTTTGAGGAGGAACTTGGCTGAAGATCTCAAAGTTACTTTGTACAGGTCCCTGCAAAATCTAGGACAAGCACTGCATGTCGCTTAAAAATGAATAATTTTTAGTATGAGTAAAATTAATTGCAAATAGCTTCAGTGAAAATGTGGTCTTTCATAACACATTTCATTAAATCTGAAGCACTCAGTGTTTGTGAATGGTATTGCTTGCAGGAGAACAGCACTGAACCTCATAGGCGCACATCACTCATGCCCAGACGGAAGACCAGGCTCCAAATATCACTTCTTTGTCTCCCATCACAATCAATTCTTTGCCTGACCTCAATTTTGTCTTATAGCACTATAAGCGATAGCTATACTTTAGATATTTGCGTGAAGTCTTGGACTCACCAAAACTGGGAATTATACCATTAATTTCAATGAGACTAAAATTTGACCCATTGTTTCTTAGCTGTGTATAGCATCAGATGTATTTGATGCATTACTGGAGAAGATGGAAATGGTCACTGCCAGGAGACAATTATATAGGGAGTCACTGTGGTACAGTTGCCAGACCACTTGGCTAGGAGTCAGCTGACCAGGGTTCTATTTCCTCTTCTGCAAGTGATGTGCTATGTCACTTTGTATAAATCACTTCATGGGCATGGTTTGTCCATCTGTTAAATGGTGGTGACGTTTGCCTTCCTTTGTAAATTTCGGCATGATCCAGGAATAAAAATATTTCTTTATTAACAAACAAGGAGTCTGGTGGCACTCTTAAAGACTGACTAGTTTATTGATTAAATAAGCTTTCATGGGGGAAAATCCCACTTCCGTGAAAGTTCATGTGATAAATTAATTTGTTAGTCTTTAAAAGTGCCACCTGACTTATTGTTTTGCTGAATTTTACTAACATGGCTACCCCTTGGAACTTGTCGTCATCTTTATTATATAAATTTTTATTAAAAAAAAGGATAAATGAACAGGAAATTTACTGTAGAAATACCTCTAATCACAAACTCCTTCATATTGTGTCTGGTTGGTGGGTGTACAGTGAACTGTTCAGTGACTGGATTCTAATAATAATAATTGAAAAGAAAATGTGACTCTTGTTTCAGTCCAAATTCTAACCTACCTGCTGTGTGGTGAACTTTTGCACATGAAACAGACCTTTACCCCTTGTCAGCTCATTAATAATATTAGGTTTTCAGATCAAGTAATTCTGCACAAATAATGTTAAATAACCTTCTCCATTAGTTTGATTTGATTTGATTTTTTCAGTTTCCCTCTGGCTCTTATGTCAATTGTACATTTATTTATTGAATGGCCAAGATGTTATATACATTTGTTTCTAGCTTTCTCTGAAGATAGTTCTGCATATATAGTTGAGTGTAGACAGCCTTAAAAGAATCACATTGAGAACATTTTAAATGTTCAGGAAATAAGGACGTTATGTAAGTTCATCTATAACAAACATCCTTTATGGTTGAGGAGGGATGGTCAAATGTAGAGTTAATGTTTTGCAGTGTGGCTCATGGCTGCCCTCGCCTTCCACATTAAAGAGTACAACTCAAGGAGATGACCGTTCCTTCTAGTATTCAGTGCTCCCTCTTGACCTTTGTGGACTATTGCACGATGGGAGCTGCAGTCCCATCTCACATCTTAATGCTGAAGCATAGGGGTACCTACCTACAGTTTGCTCTGTTTAAGGATAATTAGGGTGTAGCAGTGGGACTCAGGACTAGGTGCTAATGTATCTTACCAGGTGGGCAGCAGAGAGGAGCTGGCAAGAGACTAGGTGACAGAGCATAAGCAGCTAAAACAGGAACCCTTGACTCTCTTGACACTGAGAACTTTTTGTAATTTTGACTTCTTCTACCCTGTGCTAATTGGCTCCAACCCTTCCCATCCCTCATGTTCTGTTCTCTTTGGGTTCATTCCAAAGCTGCACCTCTTATTCTTTTCACACTTATCCTGTACCCCTCACTACCTCATTCTGGCTTCAATAATCATGGAGCAAACATGACATTTGCCACCATCATATTATCCTTTCTGTTTGTGTATTCTCCTTCTTTCCCTAACCTTGCCTGTCTTTTCTACTTACTCTGTTTGCTCTTTGTAGCAGAAAACATCTACAACTTTATCTGTAGAGTAATGAGCACACTGGGGCTTCGCTCTTTGTTGGCACTATCGTAATAAACATGTTAAATACCATTAAAATACAGTCCCTCATTTGGGCTTCCCTGTCTCTTGCATACATGTGCTGTTCAGCCTTATCTGGGGTTCAGAGGGAAAAATTAACTGGCTGTCAAAATTATTAGCAGACTCAACAATATTTGTTAAGGACCTGTGAAATATTCTGTTGTTTTTTTTTCCCCATTCATTTTTACAGAAATCTCAGTGGAAAAATGCTGCAAGCAAGGTAATGAATGGGCAAGTCAAAAGAGACATTGCAGTTCTCTGCCATTTCTTTCTGAATCCAAAGAATGCAGGTATGTTGTTGTTTAATGTTGGTCAACAATGATGATGACAGGCAATAGAGCTAGCTGGGAAATGCAAATTTGCTTTTCAAATTTTTTACTGTAGTTTTGATTTCCAAGGGGAATTAGCTTTGATTTTTTTTTAAAGAAAAAACCTAATTAACATTTTCTTTAGTTTTTGAACTTTTTCCAATTGAAAAAAAAAAAGTGGAAATAAATTCCGATAGATTTTTTTTTCTACATTTTTATTTCCCCCTCTTTTGTTCCAGTAGGTTTAAACAAAAAAACGGTAGAAATAGGGGGAGTGAATTTTAAAAAGATGAACAGACTGAAGGAGGCAATCTTTTAATAACTGAGAAAGATTAAAAGGAAATTTTAACCATGGGCTCGGGGGAGTGGACTGATATTTTAAATTTAAATTTTAAAACAATTGTTTTGAATTTTCCTGTGAGAAAACCAAAATATATAGAAAATGTTGATTTCATTGAAATTTCATTTTCCTGTGGAAAACATTTTTTTGTTTTTAAGCTCATCAGATTCTAGCAAGCATCATCGTGAGAAAGGGTAAACCATGACTAGTAACTGATTTTAAAACATTGAATTAGGACTCTGGAAAACCTGGGTTTGGTGCCTGTTGTAACAGATTTTAGCTGATCACTTTGTGTGCCTCCGTTCTCCATCTGTAAAACGAGTCTAAAAATCTCTGCAGAGGTGTTGTGGAGATAAGGTGCACAGACAGCGATTAGTGGTTTGCAGCAAATGTCTAGACAGGTTGAAATCTGCGGCTGTGTTCACACATGCGGTTATTTCGATACGGTTGTTTTGAAACAACTTGTATCGAAACAACGCCTTATTTCAAAATAACTTAATTCGAATTAACAGTTTCTTAATTCGAATTAAGGAAGAAAGCTCAAAGCGAAATAGCAGGTTCAGGCAACAGTTATCTCGAAATAAGTCACCGTTGTTTCGAAACAACATGTTCGCACGGCATTGTTTCGTCCCCACATGGGATTTAACTTGTTTTGAAACAACACCGTTGTTTTGAAACAACGGGACCCGTTGTTTCAAAACAACTGTGCGTCATGTGAACAGCCTAAATCTTATTTCGAAACAACCTCTGTTGTTTCTAGAGGGCTGTGTGAACACAGCCTGTAAGTCAACAGGAGACTTGAAAGTCTGCAGAATTCTTGATGTATAAATAATTTGTTCTGGAACTGTATCTTGTATTATGGAGAAAATGTTTGTGGCTCTATTGGTGTTCAAAAAGTGTATTTTAACCCTGTGCTCAAATGAAGAGAGAACATAGATGTGTGTGGTTAATCACATTGTTCTGGTCTTCTGTAACCACAGTAACAAATTCCTGCCCTCTGGTTTGCTGATGCTGTTTAAATTAACTGTTCAGTTCCTCACAACAAATATGGACATTCCAGTCCTAATACAGTGTGTGGGAGGATGCTACCTACAAATGTGTTCATTTTTACAGAGAGAGAGGAATAGCTGGTGTAAGCAGACAGTCTGCACCCACCGTGTTCTGACCAAAGACAGTAAGAGATGGGTATTCAGCACCTGCATGGTCTGTTCTTGGCAGGTCCTACACAACCTCATTAAGCTCTTTCCAATAGTTGCTGATGTCATTACTCATGTTAAGTAGCATCTTTCTCTGCAGATAGGAGCTATTTGTGAAGCAAAACTGTATAGCAGATAAGGACAGATTCTGGCCATTTATGGCCAGAGCTTGCTACTATAGCTCACAGTGAGTCTTATTTTCAGTAAAAAGGCACACTTCATAGAGAATGAAGACTTGAGCTCCTGGTATGCAGTATTACATCTTGATCTGAGCAGTGAGCTGTTAGTTTCATGTCATTTTCTTTAATTTTTCAAAATAATGAAATGTACACCAAAACAGTGGGGCAGAGCCTCCACTGATGTAAATTGATGTTCCTTTATTGGCTTCAGTGTAGCTATACTGACTAATGCCGGCTAAGGATCTGGCCCAGTGACAGTAGAAATTCTTGGATACCAGTCAGCCAGGGACACTGGTTGATATATAAAATTAATACATTTTACCCAATTTCTCCACTGTAGCAAGAGCATGGAAATGTCTGTAATTCTTATTTAGTTATATAGTTAATAGTATGAGAGAAGCTAAAATTTCCAGGAATAAGGTGGTCTAACTTTTAGCTATATTTTCGTATGTATAAAAATAGCTTTTGAGTGCAAGAATTCACAGATCTCCCAATTCTATTGAAAGTAAGAGAGCACCATTTCCTATTACATGATCCAAAGAACAAGACACTGAACTTTAAAAGGGTGGTCAGCTTAACTTATGTGATGTTTATACTGAAACTCATAGATGTTAGAGGCATATTTTCTCTGGCACCAACAGTTCATACATTAGTTTTGTCATTAAACACATCTGTAACTCTTAAATTGTGGAGGAGCTGGTGAAAGGCAGCTTCTAAGAAGATTCTATATTTCTCCATGTAGAACATATCACCCTGCCCTCTTCTTCCCTTTCAAATGAATTGCTTAGTGCTTTAGCCTTGTATAATTGTAGAAGTGTTGGATTGATATTTGTTATGGAAAGAATGTGTTTTGCAGTCATGTCTGTCCATTGTTTCTGACTTTTTGCATTTATGTTGGCATAGAAAACAGTCTCTTGCGCACAAGAATTGACAGATAGGATTTAAATCCCAATTCTGGAAATACTTGAAGAGTGAAAAGAATTATAGACAAAACATAGACAGGAAAAACAGGAAACCAAGTTTACTGAACAATTTGGAAGGCAGAATATTTGTGTTTTAAGGACCATTTGATTAATGTTAGCTTACAGTCTAATGTAATTGTAATTTATCCTTTTGAATATTGTGATTTTAGAAGAGGACTCTTGAGACAGTAGAAAAGCTTAAAAGTCTACTTAATTATCCTATCTATCTATCTATCTATCTATCTATCTATCTATCTATCTATCTATCTATCTATCTATCTATCTATCTATCTATCTATCTAAAGTTTAAGCATCTAAAATCTTGTATTATGGTAATAGATGCAGTGTACTCCGGTCTCAATAAGTAACACACTTTGAAGTGCAGTCATACTGTAAAGTAGCTATGTAAAAATGGCATACATACCTGCATATTTTATTGGCAATAATGCATGATGTTGTTTTTTATTCCAGTTAGCATTCCATTAATAATATAGCTGTTAGACGCTCAGCTGGATTGTGTTCTGATGTCACTTCGCATGCCAAAATGTCAAGGACCAAAGTCTGTTCTTTACTACGTTTGTGCAACCCTGTTGTAAACAGTGGTGTTACCCAAGTGTAGTTGGGGCCAAAACAGAGATCAAGGAGCTTGATTCTTCTCTCATTTGTACCAGTGTAAGTGCAGTTACTTCTGACGTGCTCAGGTGTCAATGAGAGTAGAATCAGGAGCAATGGTTTAGTTTAATACTAAATGGGGATAGAATTTAGAGAGGAATTACATAGTGGTTCTGGACTCACCAAATGCTATCAGAGTTTCAAAAGAGCTTAGTTTCTGTATAGACACCTAAATACATGTCACAGTGGAAGCTGCTGGGTGCTGAGCACTTTTGAAGAACTGTCCATGAGTTATGAATGTGCCTTAGTGGCAACTGAGCTTTTTTGAAAATATATTATCATCATGGATGCTGAGCAATTTAATATCTGGCTCTGAGCTCTTTTGAAAGGTCTGTCCTTTGTGCACAGTCTCTTGTATTACTTCATGACAGAGGGAACTGAGCTTGCCTTCCACATTACAGGTCGAGTTTGCAGGGCAGGCAGCTAGATGAGAATATAAAACCTTGTAAACTGAACAGATTTAATTAGGAAGTCATAGAGACAAAATAAAAATGGAGTGAGTCTGCCATTTTCACAGTCACTTTTCAGTGTGGAACTGCAGTACAAGGACTTGTTAGTATTGGGAAGTCTGGATGTGATCAGGTGCCTTTCCCCAATCTATTTTATTTTGTTTATTGTCTTTAGTATCCTCTTTCTGGGGTCCGGCCTGATTAGCAAAGAAACTATCACTCTAACACAGAATCAAGCTCCTCCTCCTAGATGAATTATTCATGAGGTTCCTACCTTATGACTTCTCAGCCCACACCGTAGGTAGCTGTCTCTTTTTCTATTCCCATCTCCCTTTATCTGAATCAGAGTAAAGCAACAGAATCAACTTTACACTTTTTGCAGCAGGTCAACAGTTTAACTGAGATGGAGGGAGATTTTTCCATGCAAACTCTGCCTGCCTTTGTCTTGCTTTATAGAGCCAGTCCCCAAGAATGTTCTTTGGATTCAGCTCCAATCTATATAACTCCCTTGGGGATCTAACTTAAATTAACCCGTATGGTTCCCAGAGGACTTGCCATCCAGGATAACTTTTTTCCATGGGCATGAGCACATTTCATGAGCTGGAGCCCAGGTTAGATTGAATGATACTTGGTCTTGTTCCACAATAACTAGTCTGGGCAGCAAATAGGCCAGGCCATGCATCTCCCACCTCAGAGTTGGTTACTGTCATCATCTAATTTTTAGACAAATTGCATCTCAGGATAGACTTGAAGTCCCTATGCATGCCAGTGATGTATTTGGCTGCTGCTGCCCAATTGCTGAGAATGTAGCAAATCTCCTGCACATGGTAAGGCCACTGTAATGGCCACCATTATCCCTGAACTCCGTTATGTTTCACTGTGTTGTCATAGTTCCCAAAGCAAAAGTTTTTTGCACACTTTCCTTATGACTAAAATTACACAAATAACTTTTTTTTTTTCATTATTTGGTCATTCCAAAAATGAACAAAAAATTATTTAGGTTAGAGCAAAACATCCTGAACCTGAAATGATACATTTTGGCTTAGGTTTGAGCTAAAATTTCTAATATTTTAAAATAAAATAAGAGTTTTCAGCACAAGAAGATGTGCTGAAAAAAACATGAAAATGTTCTCTTAGAAAATATCAGCATGATTTTTAAGGTTTGTTTGTTTTTGTTTGATGAATTTGACATGAATTTGTAACTTGCTTTGGTCAACCAGAATCTGCATTTATTTGCTGCTGGAGGGTGTGAATGGGAGGGAGGGAGAAGTTATGGACAAAATCTCTACCTGATCTGACAGTATAAATAGGTAAAAGACCGAGGTTTTGGGCAAGCAATCTTTTTGACACCTCCCCGCTGCTCACCCATCCTTCTCCCCAGCACATCTTCTAATATCCCAAACCCACACTAGTTTCATTCCAGTTCCTGGGGTTTTTTTGGTTGTTTTTTTGTTTGTTGCTCAGGAAATGTCTTCTCCTTCCTGTCCAAAGGTGAGATTCAGTTCTGGACCAATGGTAGTTTGTGTGTTTAAAAAAACCAATCCCCCCCACTGCATAGAAAATAACAGAATATCAAGTTCCTTTGGGGCTAGAATTGGGAGATTATTTATTTATTCATATTATGCTGGAACCTAGATGTGCCAGTTGCAGGCCAGGACCCTCTTGTGCTAAGAGCTGTACAAATTCAGAGCAAAAAGACAGACCCTGGCCCAAAGACCCTGTAGTATAAGACAAGAGACAACAAGTAGATGCATACAGGGGGACACAAGGGAACAATGAAATATGAGAGGTCGGCATGGTAGGTAGCGGTCATAGCAAACCAGATGCCTAACTATTATGTTTATATTATATACCTTTAATTTTGTATCATTCTAGTGCTAGAAGCACCTGAGATGTCATATTTTAAAGACATGACACTTTTTGGAGATATTTTGTCTTTTATTAATTTTAATTTTTCTTCTGTGCCTAGCTCATGGAAATCAGGGTGACTGCCCTTTGGAGTCAGAAGGATTAATAAACCAAAAATCCCCAAAGAAATACTTAAAACTTTTTTTTTTTAAAATCCTTGACTTGCTTTTCACTAACATTTGGCATACTTAAAATGCATGATAGTTTGCCATGCTGTAAAGTTTTTGTCAGCACTCATTTCAGTTGACTGGCTTAATTCACTTATGGCTTCCTGGGCCCACCTCAAACTGAGGCTGATTAAAACATTTACATGGCATCAAGATTCTCTTTACCTAGTGAATGGTGTGATTATAGTTTTCTTTTTTACATTAAGAAATCACTATTTTTTTAAACAGATGATCCTAAGCCACAAAGTTTGTGTTTGGATCAAAGTTTGATCCATTTGAATCTGGGATTTAGGTTTGGGTTCATCTCTAATGCTGTTTCTTGACAGGTGATCAAGAAGCGTGCATGTCTGTTAGGTTCCTGCATTTCAGCTGCAAGGGTGCCTCTTTTGGTAGTGATAAGTAATTGTTACTCATGGCAGGTTGGCCTATTGGACATCCAGGCTTGCTGCCAAGCCATGCAACAAGTAGTAGCTTGGGCCCCGTGGATGGACAGGGGGCAGAGCAGACAAACAGTCAGCATATCAGGCCTTCTGTCTTAAAGACTGAGGTCTCAAACTGAAAGCCATCTGTGACTCAGGTCTCTGGCCTGAGGGCTAAGCAAATAAGTGATCAGTGGCTCAGGCCATCTAGGTAAGAGCAAAGGGTAAGCACACAAGCAGTCTGTGGCATATCTATCCTGCATGCAGGGCCTGCAGGAAGGAGACAGTTGGCAAAGAAATGGAGGATCACTACTTTGCTTCTCAACAGCACAGCTGTGTCAATGTCTTGGCTCCCTGGGCTGCTGCTTATCTTCTGGAGGGGATGCTTTGTGATTGATGGGGCCAGGTTCCTCAC
Source organism: Podocnemis expansa (assembly GCA_007922195.1). NCBI lineage: Eukaryota > Metazoa > Chordata > Testudines > Podocnemididae > Podocnemis > Podocnemis expansa. The sequence continues at coordinate 4,841,617 of ML682017.1, read as the reverse complement.
TTCTGTGCTGAGCAGCTAATTTTCCACTTTTCTCTGGGTCTCTCCATCTCCCACAGGGTTGCCAATCCTCCAGGATTGTTCTGGTGTCTGCAGAAATTAAAGATTGTCATGTGATGAGACCTGCAGTAATATGTCCAACTAAAACCACCAACTCTAATCTCCCTGGACAGCAACTGGCCTTCTCTACAAGCTGATTCAGGACTCCCTCTAACCCTCATATCTGGTCCCAGGTTCTGCTGGCAATATGGCTCCCTGGGTATAATTTGGGACTAGGATACTGTTGTCTAACTTTCCAGCCTGGACTGTGTCCCACAGTGCTTTGCTAGTGACAAACAGTAAACCTTTCTGGTACTGTTATCACTCAGTCCAACAACATGTGGAGTCTCGCACTCCATTAGATTGAATGGGTACTTCTGGAGCCACTCCTGAATCTCACAGAGAAAGTCATCAGCCAGTTCACATCAGTGCCCCACCATGCACTCTGAAGTTGCATCATCCTGCTCTGGTCAGAAGTCTGTGCAGGATACATTTAATACGTACCGTATATCATCGCATATAAGCTGAGAATTTTGTGCCAGAAAATTGGCTTTGAAACAGGCACTTGGCTTATACTCGGGAGAATATGGTAGACAGCCCCAGCCCACCGTTTCCCTGACCATGTGGCAGGACGGAGCCCCAGTGTTGCTGGGCGGCCATCTTGGGCAGTTGGCTGGGGCTGGGGCTGGAGGAAGGAAGGGACCCTGGTGTCTGAAGTGGCCAAGTAAGGGGGCCCTGGGGGGGGATTCAGGGAGGCCAAGGAAGTGTCTGCAGGGACCGGAGGTTGGGGAGGGGGTCAGGGAGTTGGGGAAAGTGATGGGATGGCTGGGAGGGTTTGGCAGGGGGGGTTCAGGGAGGCCAAGGAAGGGGTGGCAGGGCTTGGGCATGGGGGGGGCGGGGAGTCTGGGGAAAGCGGCAGGAGGACCCAGGGTTTTTGGGGAGCCCAGGGGAGCAGTGACAGGGACTGGAGATTTGGGGGGGGGGGTGCGTGGCAGGCTGGGAAGAACGGCAGCAGGGGTTGGGGGGTGATGGGGAAAGGGTTGGAAAGGGTGTTGGGGAACAGGGGAGCAACAGCAGGGCACTGAGAAGGGAGCGGGGGGCAGCAGTGGGGAGGGACAAAGCAGGGGGCAGCAATGAGGAAGGGGCAGAGCCGGGGGGCAGCAGTGAGGAAAGGGTGGAGCAGGGGGAAGCAGTGGGGAAGGGGCAGAGCGAGGGGCAGCAGTTAGGAAGGGGCAGAGCAGGGGGGCAGCAGTGAAGAGCCAGGGGGCAGCAGGAGGAGCAGGGGGCAGCAGTGAGGAAAGGGCAGAGCAGGGGGGCAGGAGTGAGGAATAGACAGAGCAGGGGAGCAGGGGAAAAGCAGCAGCAGAGATTTGGGGGTTAAGGAAAATTGGGAACCCCAGGGGAAGCCAGCAGCAGCACTGGGTGGGGAGGTTAGGGGCCAGGGCCAAAGAGGAGGGTCTCGGCTTATACACAGGGCACTTTTTTGGGCTCCTTTTTGGGCTCAAAATTGGGGGATCGGCTTATGCCCGGATCAGCTTATACGCAAGTATATATGGTAGTCTGTCCCTTCCTCAGGGTGGAGAGGTCATACGCAAGCCTTCAGCTGAGCTGAGATTTTCCAAACTCTTCAGTTAAAACGCACTGTTTTTAGTTAAAATACAAAAGACATTTGCTAACTTTAGAACGATGCAGAAGGGTAGCTGTGTTAGTCTGCATACAGAAAAAACCACCAATGTCCTGTTGGACCTTAAAGAGTAACATTTTTTTTCAGACATAAGCTTTTGTGGGCTGCAACACACAGATGCATCCTACAAAGTGGGTCTCAGCCCATGAAAGCTTGTGTCCAAGGAAATCTGTTAGTTTTTAAGGCGCTGAAGGATTTGTATTTTAATAGAAAGATGGACTTTCAATGAATATAAGTGGTAGGAATTAGTGATTGGAGAGAGGCATCAAAGAACACAAGATAAACACAAGCTATGTCTTAAACCTTATAACAGTATAAACAGGGAGTCCTGTGGCACTTAAAGACTAACAAATTTATTTATCGCATGAGCTTTCGTGGGAGAAGATCCCACTTCGTCAGACACTTTTGAAGATGGGGGAACTTCCTCCCATTCTGTGAGTTTCCCCATCTTCACAGCATCTGACGAGGTGGGATTTTCTCCCATGAAAGCTCCTGTGATAAATAAATTCATTAGTCTTTAAGTGCCACAGGACTCCCTCTTTGTTTTGCTGAACTAGACTAACATGGTTACCCCTTCGGAATTTATAACACTTGGCAGTATCCAGATCAAGCGTTTTTTTCACCCCACTTGATGTAATAGTTCTCAAAACACAAAATTCTCCGACATTTAGGGGACCGCCAGTGGTTAAAGTAAGTGGGAACACACTGGAACACTGTTCCAGGGGCCACTATGTTTAGGGTCTCAGAGTTCCAGGGCCCCTAAAAATAGAAAATGGAACCAGAACGCTGCAGTCCAGGGCCCACCATTTAAAAATAGCAGGCCGCAGAAGGTAGTGTTTCAGCTCCATTTTCTTTTTTTAGGGGACCCCATGCTGAGCCCCCTAAAAATAGCAGACCAAAGCCTCAGCTTGGGTCAGGGTCGCTCCAGTGACATGGTGGCCAGGTAAGCAGGTCCTGGGGGAGGCTTGGGGCAGTATTCTCCCCAGGACTTGAAATTAGGTAGGGTGTAGGGGGAGGTTTGGTGGGGTGTAAGGGGTGCTCACATATTTGGTATGACACTGTTGTTATTAGCTGACAACTGAGGGGGTGTTGAAAAATTAGGAGGGATGCAGGGGCATGTAGGGGGTGCACATTAATTTGGTATAACGCTGTTACTAGCTGACATCTGGGAGGGTTGGGAAATTCAGAGGGGTGTGGTGGAGGGTGTGGGGAGGGGTGTTCGGGAAATCCCTGGTTCGAGGACAGGTGAGCCAGCCTGGCAAGGAAAGGGTATGGGGGAGGGGGTCGGCCCAGGGCTGCGGAGGAAGACTGCGCAGCACGGCAGGGGGTTGGGGAAGGGTTGGAGGACCAGTGGCCAGACAGGAGCTGGGACAGTAGCTAGGGTGGTGGGTAGCAATGTTCCCTGTAAGCTGTGCCAGTGAGCAGTGGTGCAGCTGCTGCTGCTCACTGGCGCAGCAAGCACTGACCCCAGCACGGGTCGGGCAGCCACAAGTCATACCTGGCCCCGGAAACATTTCTCCTGGGCTCCAGGAAGCCTGGGGTGGGGCTGGCAGGGAACAGAAATGGGGAGCGGAGGAGCCAGGGTCAGGGCTGGTGGGGAGCAGAAATGGAGAGCAGAGGAGCTGGCGTTGGGGCTGGCAGGGAGCAGAAGCGGGGAGCGGAGGAGCCGGGCCAGGGCTGGCGGGGAGCGGAGGAGCCAGGGTCGGGGCTGGCAGGGAGCAGAAGTTGGAGATTGGAGCTGGGTTGGGGGCTCCTGGGTTGGGGGCAGATTAGAAGCAGGGGATAAGGTCATGCAACATGGGGGGGAGGGAGGGTTGATGTGTAAGGAAACGTATTGTTTCCTTTTCAAGTCATTGCTGCCAGATAGGTCAGTGGTTCCCAACGTTTTCTCTGCCAAGGCACTCCTTGCTACTTTAATTCATTTGAGGTATACTGCCATCTAGTTTCTAAATGAAGTAATATTTTCATGAGCCAATGAGCCAATCCAGAGCTCTTTGAGTAGTTTTTCAAAAAATTTTGTGGCACACCTGTATGCTGTGGCAAATTCCACCCAAGAATCAGAATAAACACAGAAAACTGTATGGAACCTTATATTACTTTATTTACACACAGCATTTCTACAGAACTTTCCATCCCAGGATCTCTGAATGGCTCACTGTAATAGGCATTCACACATGCTTGGCTCTGATCACCAAGAGGCGCACCCCACCTTGTGCTCACATTTAAGTGAATGGCCCTGACAATACATTGTAGGCAAACTACAATATCCTCCCATTTTGATATCTTTACCATGTGCCATGAACAATGGCTTTAGGAGGAGGTGTCCCCTCCATGTATTTTTAGCACAGCTCTGTTTTCAGTTGGAAGCTGGTAAAGGAAAGTTCAAAGCTTGCAGACAAGAACAACACAAAACTGGTAGATGGGGATTGTAGCAGAGAGAGAAGGCAGCCTCATCTAACTTTTTCAGTAATGTGGAAAAACTGTCATTGACCTTAATTTACATTAGCTCAAGTAACATATAGGCCTAAATCAGGGTGACTTCATTTAGCTCAGTGAGTGAGATCTAGTTAGAATTGGCACATTCATTAGGAATCTCTAAAAAAAAATAATAGAATTGTATTGGCTATCTGTGATCATCAGCTCTTATCAATGTAATTTCTTACATGTTTTCTTTATGTATTTTCACATCTTCTAAAGGTGAGCTGAAATTACAGACAACCCGAATGTTTGTTGTTCTGGAAAAGGTAATGGCTGGTGCACTGAACACATTCTTAGATGTTTGTCACCTATACACTGACAGAAGATAAGTTCCCATTCCTGGCCCAGTTGGTTGATATATGTGGTACATTTCAAGCATCTAGTGCAGATGCTGAAAGAGGCTTCAGTCTAATGAGTAATATTAAGACAGAGCCTCGACAGGTTGGATGTTTCTCATCTAATGCGCATCAAGTCATATCTAAGTGCTGGATTCAAGGTTGACCCAGACTCTGTATATGCATTTTGGAAATGTGACAAAGACAGGCATCAAAAACTGAGGTGTAGAGGAGGCTTGATAGGCAGCATCATTGCTTCATATTTGTTTAATAAAAATGTTAAACTGAAATACTGTGGTTTTATTAATTTACTAAAGCTTGAACAAAAAAGACATCTATACAATGTTCCCTCTCTAAGCTGGTGACGCAACTGAGCAAGTTATGGATGCACTTGGGGAGCCGATGGGCAGTGGCTCAGGGGCCCGGTCCCAGGACAGGGAATGGGTAGGGAACTTGCTCAGCTGCATCCATAAGTTGCTCAGCTGCATCATCAGCTTAGAGGGAACATTGGTGGGTAGGTGTGTGGGGTGCAGTAGCTGGGGTGGTGGGTATGTGGGGGGCAGTAGCTGGGGCTGTGGGGCAGGCATTGGGGGGGCAGTAGCTGGGGTGCGTGAGGGGGTCTGCACTGGCATCAGGGTGCCTGTCAATTTAGGAGGGTTCTGGGGCCCACCAAATTATACTTTAACCCCTGGGGACCACTTTCCTGTTGACATCTGTTGCTCAGCACATTCATTGTTTCCAGCCTAGGTAGGGGAGAAGAAAGGCTAAAGGATGCAACCTCTGTCCCCTATTTTATATCCATGTCTGTGTGCTTGGAAGACACTAATACAGACCTTTCCATGTGGGCTCTGCTGTGTCACAAAATTGCTCAATCTTCCTCTACCCTTGCCACATTTGCCAGTATCCTCTCATGTCAGGGAGACATAGAATTGAGCAATCTTCATTGTATAGTCTTGCACAACTGTCATGTCATTGTAAATCCTTTGTTTACTATTCTTTTGCTGGATATGTTCTCTGCTGTTATATAAGATTGCTAGTTTCAATAACAGGAAAAGCTGATAGCTTGATACGCATTAGTGATTATACATAGTTTGATAAAACTGAGTTTCAGCATAGCCTGACCTTCCATTAAATATCTCATATGGCATGCTTAATGTGAACTGTTATAACCACCTATGAATATGCAGTTTAGAGAGTGCTGCTTTGGGGTACAGTGTGTACCAATGCCCTCTCTGCCGGAATGTGACCATTTGCCTAATTACTCTTATTGCTGAGACATTTCACATTATGACAAATATATTTGGAATAAAAATTGTCACTGATCTTACTCTGCACAATCTTTGTTCAATCCTGCATGTTACACAATAGTTTTTGAACTGATAAGAGGGATGACAGAAGAACTAAAGGACAGCAAACCTTTCAGATCAATGCTTTTTGTTTCTAAAGTCTGTTTAGTTTGAAGACATAGCTTGTCATTGGAAAGCACTTCTTTTAGTGAAACCATTTTCTTTCTGATCTTAATAGTTGACCGAACGATAAAACTCCCAGTTCTTCACACGAATTGCATGAAATAGGTTCAAATCACACTAATATATCAGGGAAGAAAGGAGTAAGGTAATGAGGGATTTTGTGTATTTCTTTTTTTCTGGTTTGAACTGGACTGGCACCAAATGAAGAAATTGTCTTAAAACCGGAGTTGAATTTTAATACTACTTATGTGAATAGATGAAAGGAAATAAGAGCTCGCCAGAGGTGATTAGGAAATCCATGATGGTTTAAGAGTGCACCCTCTGGGGTGGATAATAGAGGAGATGAAAGGATTCTGGGGATATAGCTGCTTAGTAAATTGAACCTGCAGTTTTTTTCACCACAAAATTCTTCTGTGAAAATCAGTAAAGCAGGTTAAATTTTAACAAGTGAAACCACATGACTTGTTCTCCACAAATCTGTTAATCTAATATCTGGTAAAAATTAAAGTAAAATTAACATGCTTTGATCTTCTCAAATTTAGGATTTTTAAGCTGGTTGGACTTTTATTGTCTGCTATTCCAGAAATTGCTGAAATTAATTTAATTTAAATCTACTCTCCAAATTGCTTCATATTTTCAGCAAAATTTGTGAGCAAAAGGAAACACCTGTTACCCTTTACTTGATTTATAATCCAATTAATGAATTACTAAAAAGTTTATTTCAATTTTTCAGCCATGTCTGTCTCACAAAAATAAAGTTTAAAAAAAGTTTAAAACATATATTTGCTTCATTGCTGATACATCATTGAAATGTGATAAAATCCACCAAAAATCAGAGACCAGAACGGTTTTGTGACCCTTATAGATCGTCAGTGAAAGTCAATACTCTGGCCATGTACTCTTAGAGTTTCCACATTCCAGGTTTGTGACTAATAAAATTTTAACCATACACAGCAAAACTCTACAGTGAATTTAATAAGATCTTGGTACAATGTGGTTACTGAACAGTAGAACATTTCTGATGAAGTTGAGGAAGTGACAGTATTGGTAATTAGTTGAAATAATATGCTAGATTAATTAAGGTATAACAGAAAATATATGTAAGTCACCCATATGCTATTGAATCAATGAGAGCACTGAACATGTAGTCTTTGTAGGTTTTGCTTATGGGGCAAATCCATCCCTGACCTCTGTGTCCATAAAGATGGCTTAGTTCTGCTGCACAAGGTGGAGAGTGGATTTATAATATAGTAGTGCCCAGCCGGAGCTAGGTATGGTACAGACCTAGGAAGAAACAGCTTCAGTCCCAAAAGTGTACAGTTCTGTTGACTTTCCTGTATAGTGTGAAGACCTCCTGTAGGTGTCTAGTGCTCAGGAAGTGGGAGAGGATGAGGCAGGGGCAAACTAAGTTGGAACTGGAGGATCAGCACTGTGGAGTCTTTCCAGTTGTTTCCATCCAACACTGAGTAAGGGCTCATGCTTATGTTGCCTTTGCAGAGTGAATGTGCAAGTATTTTACAGATGGGGGGAGGTATTTGTCTTCCATATAGCACCAACCCTACTTACTTAGTTTGGGCTATGGGATGAGAATGTCCCCTGTAATTAACAAATAATATTTTTATTCAGTTATTTTCAGTCTATTGAATTGTAATTACAGTTAAAGCTAGTTGAACTGCTTGCTGGTGGCAGTAGTGGTGGTGGAATTGACAAAAAATGGTGGGGGGAAAATTAACATAATAAAATATAAATGGGGGGGAGGCAGGGAAGAGCTTGTCCTCCTTCCGGGGACTGAGAGAAGCAAGAGGAAAAGCCTCCCTGGACTGCAGCCAATAAACTGGGCCCTGAGGTGAGGACTGGCAAGTGGGCGCACCAGTTTACAGTCACCTAAATGACATGGTATTTTTTCTGGTCAGTGATAGGCTGACTGATACATCATAATGAATAGATCAGTGAACCATTTCAAATAGGAGGATAATTAATACTGATTAAAGTACATTGTCTTGAATTTGTATCATTGAAGTAGCAATTAATTACAGTGTCTGTGAATTTTTAATTTTTTAAAAATTTGGTGAGTGTTCTGCCTAAGAATTGCAAGATAAGGCCTTTATTTAGTAAAAGAAACAGCTACATTTTATCCTGTATTAATCTAGCCCAGCAGCTTTGAGTATCATCAGTATCCACAGAGCTGTAATAAATTGAAAGGATATGTGTTACTTGGCTAGTAAGCTAAAACTCTCCTTCAGAAGATATGCGGATGTCCTGACTTTTTCTTTGTTTGTTTTTAAGTTCCCTCCAGGGTTGGTGTTGCTGAATTCCTTTTTGGACTTGTAGATGCTTCTAGATGATACCTGCAAATATTTTTCTGACCCAGTCTAGTACAAAGTGATTAAAAAAATAGTGAATGCAATTTACTATTAACAATGAGGCGATATCTATTATGGTCCTAATTTTTTTTTTTAAGTAGATTTAAGGGACTTAGGTGACTTGCTGATGGGTGCAAAATGTGTTTCTTCTGACTTTTTCTTGCAATAGTCTTGTGTAAGATGATAGATTTTTAAGTTCCCCTATTACATATAAATATGGAGAAGTTTTACAGTTTAAATTTGTCTTTTGGATGTTCCCTTTTGTCTTCAGCGTATTTTTTGAACTTTGTTTTCTGTGACATATTAACTTCACAGACAACTCATAAATACTTTAATTGATGTAAACTGATCTGTTGCTAGTCTGTGAAATTTCCTTCTTCCTCACTCTCTATGTGGGGTGCAGCTATGTAAGTATTTTAATCTAAACAATGTAACAGCATTCTCCATGATAATGTATCAATGTGTAAGGCAAAGGAAACTTTGGATATACTTGGCACAATGTCAGAAGAGGAAGAAGTTTGTCTTTCTCTCTTTCTTTTATCTAGAGTCAGGGCTGGCTTAAGGGGCGAGCCACTATGGCGCCAAAGCTTAGGGGCACCAGCGCCAAAAACTGCAGCTCCCTGCATTTGCTGTGACAGCATGGCTGGGCCAGACACTCCACCGCAGGGTTATGTGACTTTGCCTACTGACACATGACCACTGGCCTTGTCCTGCCCCTCCTGCACCAGCAATGGGGGTGCAAAAGGAAAATTTGGCTCAGAGTGCCACAACCAGGGGCGTTGCTGGCTCTGAGCACACGGGGCACATGCCCTGAATCCCCCGGTGCCAGTGCCTCGGGTCTGGGGGCGTCTGCCTTTCCCGGTCTCCAGCCTGATCAGGCCGGAGATCTGGGGCCCAGCCGCCTGTGGCAGCCCCATCCCCAGCTGGGGATCCAGGGCTCAGCCGCCCGCGGCCTTGGAGGCCGCTCCTGGCCCCATCCTCAGCTGGGGATCTGGGGCTCAGCTGCCCGCGGAGGCCGCTCCTGGCCCCGGCCCCGGCCCCAGATGCTGGGCCCAGCTGCCCACAGCCGCTCCCATCCCTGTCCCTGGCTGGGGATGCTGGGTCCAGCCGCCCGCGGCCACTCCTGGCCCCATCCCTGGCTGGGGATGTGGGGCCCAGCCACCTGTGGCAGCATGCGGCAGTTTCTGACCCTGTCCCTGGCCAGAGGGCATGGCTTGTGGGCCAGGGGTGGGGCCTGGGCCAGTGCCCCAGGTCCCTCCCTGGGGCAGCGATGCCCCTGGCCACAACCCCTTGAGCTGGCCCTGTCTATAAGAATGAGTTGTGGGAACCATTTTGATTACAAAATTGTACAAAAAGGATTATAAGAAATGTAAATAAAGCAAGAAGGTATATTTATGGACAATAAACTTGTGGACTGGAAGAAACCTCACAAGGTTATCTCATTCGGTCCCCTGCACTTATGGCAGAACAAAACATCATCATCTCTAGACCATCTCTTACAGGTATTTGACCTTCTCTACCATGAGTATGAGGTCTGAAAAAATGAATAACCTTGAAGAGTTTTTCAGGTCACTACTGCATAATAGTCCACAGAGGAAGACACTTGGTTGGTATCTCATAGACGTTCAATTCTGACTGTACCTAACCAGTCTTGGTAACTGGATTTTTCTTTTTCGGGTTGATTAAAGTGTTTGTTCCAAGTAAATCTTTTCCCATTGAAACTCAGTTCGAGTATTGATTGATGTGTCATTAACAGCATTTACTGATTTACATGCCTCTTCTCTAAGCATCCTTTTTTTCTAATTTCATTTCAATTGTCAGGATAGTTCAGGAGCAGTGCTGCAGTAATAAGTTGGAGGAACACTACTGTTCCATTGGCATTAACGTTGCCAATGAACATGAAGAATGTGAGTCAGATGAGGATACTTCCAGTTGTGAAGCCAAATTCACTAAGGTGAGTCTTCAGAACTGTTGCTGTTGCTATTTATTATAAATAACATGGGCTTTATTTATTCTTAAACTGAAGCAGGATTCTGAGGAGAAGCAAGCGTCCTCATCATTCTGTATCAAGGATGAAAATGCTCATCTTGGACGTGTTGGGTTGACCCAGTTGATGCTACCCTGTTCATACTCCTAGTTCACACCTTTCTTCAAAATAATTCTCTTCTGTAATTACTACAAGTGTTGTCTAAAGAGGGTCTTCACCAGTGGGAGGTGACCCTATTAGCCTGTTCTAGCTTGCCTCACAGCACGAGCTTGCTCTGGGCCCACCCATGCCACTTTTCCTGATGCCTTCAACACTATGGCCTCTGCCGCGCTTCTTGGTCCCGTTTTTTTCTTTTTTCCATTGCTGTAGATGAAGTGAGATCCAGAAGCTGAGGGAGATGGAATCAGGGGCTGAGGGTGCACATCTTGATGAAGGCAATAACAGCTAGTGCCTTGTGGTTAGTCGGTGTTTTGTTATGCTGAAGTGTTTATGGAGCTGTGGATGGATTTTGCAAATAAGGATCTTTTGAAATCCGCCCTTTTGGAGGGTACATAGATTTACAGATTGTTTTGTTTTCCATGTCTCTGGTAGCAGAGCATGTGTACATACATTTAAGTACAGTTTAAATATTCATTGTGCAGCTGTCAGAGGGTAGCTGGTTTCTGTGGATAGACTAAACCAGTGTGCCTGAACTGAAGCATCTGAGCCTAATCCAGCTAACTCAAGAAGAGAGGGCTACATCTGGGCCTATAAAGGGCTGTTGGTAGGCAGCTAAAAAGGTTGGCTTCTGAGGTTAGCTGAGCACTGGGGAGAAAGGTCCACTTCACCAAAGCTCTAACAGGTGGCTGGTTCTTGGAGCAAGGTTGGTCAGAGGCTCAGGAAAGCAAGTTTATGGTTGCTGCTTCATGCTGGGAGCAGAGGTGATTTGAGGTCAGGAAAGTGGAGTGCCAGAGAGCCTGGGAAGGAGTGGCCTGGAAGCCTGGGGCCAGGTATTGATTTAAGACTGTTCTATGTATGTTTGTTTAATCTTTATTATAAGAGATTGAACTTCCTGGGCTGGGACTGGATTGGGCAGTGCATGTTGGCAGTAGTGATGAAGTGATACCTCTGCCCTTCCTCTTTGTCCCGCTCCTGCAGCCCAAGTGCCTACAACCCTCTACTGAACCTTCTGACTTCCTTTTTATTCTCCCACCTGCTTGCATTTCTTGAGCATATTTGGGCTTTGTGTGTGTGTGGAGAGACAGTTTTTTACCTCCCTTAAAGTAGGGGAAGCAGCTTAAAACCAATCTGAAGTCTTAGCCATATCTTAGCCAATTAAAAAAAAGGTTTAAAACCTGATCTGCATATCTGCCTTTAAAATGCTCCTGACCTAACCAAATTACTCTGAACTTGTTCACTGTGCAACCTTCAAATGTTTCATCAAGTCAAAACTATTTTTTGTTCAAAGAAGCAGAGGACATCTATGTCACCTTTTGAACTTCAGCTGTTCTTGACATAGTCCTGCTTTTTAAAAAAAAGCAGGGTTCTTTGCAGTGAGTGAAGCAGTCTTCCCCGTTTTCCCACAATTGAGTAGTAGCTGATGAAGTTTGACTTAAGTGTTCACAAAATTTAACATAGGGAAAGATTAAGCAGACAAAGTTCAGTGTGGAGATAAATGTTTTGAGGAATTATGAAAATGTGAAAACAGGGCTATAGCAAAGGCTATGTCCACACACAGGGAGTTAGATCGACTTAACTGGAAGTGATTTAAGTTAAATTGATCTAACAATCTTAAATCAACTTAATTAAAATCGATTTAACAGGTCCTCACAAAAAAATACAAATTGAACTAGCATGCCTGGGGCAGGACTTGCTAGTTCGATTTAGGAGAGGGGGACCATGGGAGGTGTGGCAACATGACCCCCTGGCAGGGCCATGTTGCCACTCAATTCCCTGTCTAGGTCTCCCCAGGAAAGCCAGTGGCAGGGGGAAAAAGCTCCTCCTGGCTTCAGGCTCCGGGAGCCCAGTGGGGGAAAAGACATCCCCCCAGACTGGCTGCAGCCTTCAGGGGGGAGATGGGACTGGATGTCCCCAGCATCCCCTGCTGCTGGGCTTGGGGAATGGAGCCTGGGGCCCTGGTTCCCCCATGCTTGCAGGGTGGCAGGGAAGGGATGGCCAGGCGCTGGGCATCCCCTGCTACTGCAGGGCAGCAGGAGGACAGACATCACTGGGTGCCTCACATCCCCCTGCACTTGCCAGATAGTGGCAGGGGGGACAGAAATTGCAGGGCGCCCTGCATGCCCCCTTGCTTGCAGGGCAGCAAGGGGACAAAGATTACTGGATGCCTAGCCATCTCTGTCTCCCCTGCTGTCCAGCAAGTGCAGGGGATACGGGGCGCCTGGTGATCTGTCCCTCCCCACTGCCTGGCAAGCGCAGGGGGATGCTGGGTGCCCCACGATCTCTGTCCCCCTACCGCCGGGCAAGTGTGGGTGGATGCCAGGCATGTTGGGCTCCTTGTCCCCACAGCCCAGCCAGTGATGGGGGATGCCAGGTGTCCTGCCATCCCTACCCCTTCCCATCCTGCACCCCCCCCTTGTCCAGGGTACTGAGGGGGTGGGTCTTCCTTGCAGGGTGCCATGCACTCTGGGAGGAAGATCAACCCCTTGAATTGAGACAATGTTGCTTCAAAACAAGGTGTCCCAATAGCATTGATTCAAAACGACTGTCTCGATTTCAAGGGCATTTCGATTCCCTGCCAGGTCTTATTATATCGATCTAACTTTGGTTGTTTCAATATGACAGTGCTTGTCATACTGAAACAGACTGTCGTGTGGACAAAACTGTTTTTAAAGCAAAACAACCAGACTAATTTTGCTTTAAAACCTACATGTGGACATACCCAAAAAAGTCTTGCAGTGGTTGCTGCTAGAGACACAGCTGTGATAATACTGATGTTTCAAAGCCATGTAAATGATCAAGTTGATCATGATGGTGTAAAAAAGTCAGCCTGAAGAAGAGCTCTGTGTAGCTCAAAAGCTTTTCTCTCTTTCACCAACACAGATTGATCCAACGAATATATTGCCTCACCCACCTTGTTTCTCTAGTATCCTGGGACTAATGTGATAAGACTCCAAATAATTAAAAAAAGACACAATTAAAGTAACTCAGTTCCTTACCACCAGGTCAGTGTTTTAGATGTGTGGATTTCTCAGCATGAGGAAATAAGACTTAATTTTTGGAATGATAATATATGAATTATTACAGGCCAGATTCTGCCACCCTCACTTGTTTATTTGTACTTCCCTTTGCAAACTGTCTCATTTAGATTAATATGTACTACATTATGATTTGTGACGAAGGGGCTTTAGTACTATGGGATATACTGGGCTTGTATCCCAGTGCTCCTGAGCTGGTCCTTTTTAAACTTGACTTTAGCTTGTGAAACCTTTTGGGCAGAATATATTTTTTCTGCAATAAAATAATCAGTCTTAATTGGGAAGCCAGTTAGTGTGCTAAATTGGCAAGCCTTCCAATAAGAGAATCACTGAGGATGACTATTCTGTCATTTGAATCCAGAACATGCAGTTAAAAAGTGAAGGAGCCATATTTTTGAAAAAAACCTAGCCTTTGTTTTGGCAGCCATAGATTGCAGTTGGTGATAAATTGTGAAAACAGTTAAGCATCTTGCTACAATCAAACTGGTAAGTATGAAAATAAGTCTGTTTAAAGCCCAGCAGGAAAATCTGGCTCCAGAGATGTAAATTTCACTCCAGATGTGTTGGGTTGAGGATTGACTGCTATAGGAGACTCAGAAATAGAGATCAAGTGTTTCTCAAAACTAGGGAAATTAAAGGGAAGAGTGTGATAGAAATATTAATTGTCCTTCAAAGGCTCAGAACTGCCCCAATCATAGTACTATAGCTCATAACAGTATTTATTCTCCCATTTTCTAAAGTTATTCCTCTATATCATTGGGTACATGGATTTTTATTCTGAACTGCCAGGTTTAATTTTTATCTTTGTTCAGTGTGACCAGGTGCCTGGAATTGACTACCCTGAGATTGTCAGTCCTGTTTTTTGCAGGCTGTCCTGATGTGACAGTGTCCCCAAGCTGGTGGCTTATTCTATAATTAGATTCACCAAACCAGTGGAGGTTCTATAGCACCACACTGTTTAACAGGAAGTGAAATGCACTCCGTTTTAGGCATCCCAGTCCTTGGCTCCCATCCAGACAAATTGGTCTAATGCAGTGAGAGGTTACTGAAAATGCAGCTAACTGTATGTGAGGCTCCGCTGATCCCAAAGGATCAGACACATCCCAGGTCAAAAAACATTTCACATCTTACCCACATATCATCCTGTCAATGAGTCATTAGTAAACTAACTGATCAAAGAAAAGAGTTATCAAGTGGTTAAATGTGATTGGAGCATCCTTATGTCAGATTTGTAGCAGCAATGGATGAATCCGCTGGCTTGCAAAAGTCTCTTTGGAATCATCCCAAAAGGTTAGAATCCAAATGTAGCTTAGATGTGGAATCTGTTGGAGTATATCTTGCCTTTTCCAGGGTAATCTGAGTAACTACTTGGAAGGTTTCAGTCCTATGGTTTAAACTTTCCCTGTTTAAGGTTCAGCAGACTAGTGATACAGCCTCAGGCTTGAGATTTCACTTTTATAGCTGAAGCAGGCTGTCAGATATTTTGAGTGCAGAACTCCTCTTTGTTGGACATACCACTTTTGAGGTTAACATTCAATCTCCTGTGCATGCACAGATAAACTAGTTACACTCATGTACATAAAGCAACGGCTAGCTGTTCACTATAACAGGGATAGTGAAATTGAAGATGATATAGATTATATTCATTTTCTGCAATGTCTTAGATCATTGATTGTAAGGTTAATTGAACAGAGTTGTGTATATAATGTAGGGGTAATTAAGATATAAAAAGGATTTAACATCTAAAAGCTTAATTTGGTTACAATGGTAAATAGGATGCAGGTACAATGGCAAGCACACTTAGCATCTACCCTTGATTTCTATTACTACAAATGAATGTGTTAGTGACTGCTAGTCTAGTACATCTGTTTGATATTCACATAGAAGTGAATTGTCCTGACAAAATTTTAATGCTTCTCATTAGATTGTTATGGGTCATACTCAGGTTAGCAGGTTTGCCAGTATCATACCTGAAGCTTCAGAAGTTGTGGAAATTTTCACCGTTGTTGTTGTTGTTGTTTTGTCTGATCTGTTTTTCAACTGCTGACTGAAGTGTCCGCTTCAGATGAAGCGAGTTGTGGCAAAACCTACAAAAACATTGTTAATGCAACATTCGCCATTCAACTCTTTATATTTAACCAATTATGTAAATAATATAGGTGTGATAAAGTTTCGTTAATTCAATGGTTCTATTGGCTAAACTTTATCAGGTGATTCCTAGTTACACTAAGATATTTTAAAACTACTAACTATGATCTAAATTGAAATGCACGTAGGTCTATGATCTATTTTTCCAAGGGGCTGAACATCTTTGGCTTCCCACTGAAGCCAATGGGAGACTTTGGATGCTTGTTACCTATGGTTGCCAGACTTACTGCAAATGGCTAATTTTGAGGCAAGTATATGATAGCCCAATGTATGAGTGGCTTCTTGATTTCTCCTGGAAAGGAGTAAATATAACATGTGATATGACTATTGCTTATGAGACTAGAGGTGAGATAGTGAATCCTTTAACCACTAGGTCATTGTTGCACATATGATCCAGGTTGCAAGCTGGATCACAAGCATATCAGTGACCTACAGACAATGACAGGAAGTTTTATGATTGGATGGCTATTTTGAGCTCACATTAAATGAAGAGGTAGTTTTGACACAATTTCTAGGTGTTGTGTCTGCATTACAACAAATCTCTGGCACATTGGCACCCTTGTAGGAAATGTTTTCAGAGAGTCCAGGACGTGAACTGACATGGCGTTGGAGCTATACTTTCAACCTAATAGGTGGTTCAGCTCACTTCTGAATAGGAAGAGAGCACTTGGACAAAGTAGTATGGGAAAATTTGCAGTGGCACTTATCTTCCACTGACAGTACTTCTGTAGTGCCTGGAATTTGAGGACCCCAAGTGACTTATGAACACAAATTAGCTTCACTGGTGTTTCTGTGAGTTATCCTCATTTTATGAATGTGTAGACTGAGAAATAGAAATGATGACTACCCCAAAGTTACAAGAGAAGAACCAGATCTCTCAGTTCCCAGTCTTGTTTTGTGACCCCAAACCCATCTTTCATTTTTACCTGTACCTTTTCTGTACTTGAACAGGAGATCTATAGGGTTCTCAATCCAGCACCTTTCATCAGCAGCAACTTAATTTTAAAAAAGTAAGCCAACCAACCAAAGTAATCAAGAATTGACAGAGTGATACTTGTCATAGGAGAATTGTATATATTGTTCACATCTGATACTTCTGTTCTTTACCTTGAATAATTCTGTTTTTCCCCAGGTGTCATGATGATAGTGGAAATATGGTCTGGTACTTCCTGAATAAGAATGACATTATAATGTCCTTGCCTGATCACCTTTGGTTGGAAATATGTTCATATCTGAAATTAAGGTCTCAACATTTAAATCTTAAAGCACTGCTTGCTTAGAATGAACAGTGATCCCGAAATAACTTAAAGCTTCAATGGCAAACTCTGTTCTGGTCTAAATTAGAGATCCTGTTGTACCTGTCGCTGGAAATGTCCCCCCCCCCACCACACGCTTTATTTTTTTTAATGATGTTTTTTGGTTCTCCATAGTACAGCCATATGCCACTGGTCAAAATACAATGGAACATCACTTTTTATGAATAGGAATGACCAATGATTTTGAACTGTGTTTTTCATGAGAGGGAAGTGGAGGGAATAAATCAGAGTGACAGCAATGAAGAAAAGGTTGCCCTAACTTCAAATTCCAATGGCTTTGCTATATTTGAAATTGCTTTGTAGTGGTTTGAAGGAGAAGAAGAAAGTGTGGTTGCACCCAGCTTTAGTTTATGCATAGTGTCCACTACTGTAACATTGATGTGTTCAATTTTATGAATACCTTAATCCCAAATTAGTTTGTAAAATGGGGATTCTTTTGTAATGCAGTCAAATTATATACATAAAAGATGAAGCATGAAGTAGAATATTTAAGTGTAGCTTACTCTTCCAAGCAAAGAAAACAAGCCAAAGCGATGATCAGCTCTTCCAGAAAAGGCAGCAGCAAAAGCGCTGTGTGAAACAAAGAATAATGCTGTCAAGTGCAGCACAAATAGGGCCAAGAGGAAATGCATGGATAACAAAGAGGTTGAAGTGTCTGCCAAAAATGATAGTAGTATAACACTTTAATCAACTCAGCAAGATTCTAACTAGCAAGTTTACATCAGCTGTGGGACTCTTAAGATCTTCCCTTGTTTACCCTTCACAACAGGAAGAGAACAAAGGGAGAGAGAGTTGTAACCTCTAACATTAAAACCAAAGAGAAAGATGCACTAAACAGTTAAAACATGGGAAATGTTAAAAGTGAAGACACAGGCACAGGTGAAATGTTGAAAGTTTGTGACGATTAGACTAACAATTAAGATCACCAAACTTTTCAACAAAGCATGGGGCAAGGAATAACCTCCAGTGTTGTGGGAAAATGACAGTCAAAATACCAAAAAGAGGTGATCTAAGGCAGTGTTTCTCAACCTTTAGTGGACTGGGGAACACCTAATGGTACTAATTACTTTATGGGGAACACCTGATGAAAACTCTCAAAAAAGCCAGACTATTTCGGCTGTAATGTTTGTAATATCTGTATATTATGCTTCCCTGTGAAAAATATTCAGGAAACTAAATTATAGTTTAATATATCATGCATTTCTTTCTAAAAATAGATATATACATAATTAGGCATGCAACTGAAAACTGAAAATAACCAGGAATTAAGAGCATTAGTGTTGGAGGGGAAAGGAGTGCTTTGCTGCAGTTGGAACATTTTACATTTCCCCAGTACGGTTACTAGCAGCAACAGCAGCAAGAAATTTAAAATGCCTCAGCCAGAGCACATGAGCAAGGAGGCGGTGAACGTAAATATGCACCTGGCAGCTTCTCTGTGGCTGGGGCATTTTTAAATCTCACAGGCACACATCAGCTCATCGGGAGCCTGAGGGGAAGCAACGTGGACAGGAAGGGGTTGCAGAACACCTTCACTATATCCACAGAACACTGGCTGAGAAACACTGATTTAAGGTGGCCTACATGGTTTAGGCATATGTAATCCTGTCTCATTGTGGGATGATGGACTAGATAGCTTACTGAGGTTCTTCCATCTTGTATTTCTGTGATTCAGAGCAACTACAATCACTTGCAACGTGTCACATTTCTTTCAGTACTAGTCTTCTGTGGTATCATTTTAAGCAGAATAAAAGAAACAGGTCATGCAAAACTAAGGGAAGAGCGGGCTGAATTTTGATATGGAAAATCCAGAGTCATCCAGACATTCATCCTAAAAATAATTGGAGTGTGCCTCAAATTGCAGCAAAACACACTTATAGTCATCCTGACAGATTCTAAGAAAGCAGTTGAGAGCCTCTATCATGCTTCACACTGGAAATCTTGAATTGGTAAGGTATGCCAACATCAAAGGTGCCTTGTCAAAGGTTTATAACAAGGTGGAACATGCACGGTTAAACACAGACGTGAGCAAATGGCTTAACATAAACCCTGACATCAAACAAGGATGCATTCACTTCTCTTCTGTGACATGGTCACTGTCTTCATTGGAAGAAAAAATGTAAATGGCTATAACACATACATCGGCAACAGTACACTAAATGATTTAGATATTGTTCTAAGGAACCTCACACCAATGTGCAAATAAAGACTGAAAGATTAACCAGCATGGCAAAAAAGGTTGGGGGTAAGCAATTATGAAAAAGATCTGAGAACTCCACCAACTGCCAGCTCAGATTATGAATTTCCAAAGGGATAGCTGTGTTAGTCTAGTCCAGCAAAAAAACCCAAGGAGTTGTGTGGCACTTTAAGACTAACAGATTTATTTTTCGCATGAGCTTTCGTGGGAGAAAATCCCACTTCGTCAGATGCTTCGAATATGGGCGAACTTACAGAAGGGAATGAAAATAAATGCAAGGGGGTGTAAAACATAGGATCAGGTCATACAGTAACAGCAAATCAGAGCAGTTGAGGCAAAGGAATGCAAGAGGTCAATCAATTCAAAGTCAATGAGGATATCCCTAAGGCAGTGGTTCTCAACTGTTTGCGGGTTGCAACATGCTTGGTGGCATATCACAACCCTGCAGGACCCATCAGATCACCTTCCCCAGGCCAAATCCAGTCATTTCCCCAGATCTTCATGACGCACTAACAACAGTGTGGAGACAGTAATGTGTCCTGACACAGTGGTTGAGAACCACTGCCCCAAGGAAATAATGTCCTGAATGGCATGAAGGCAATTACATTCACCAGTTTAAACAAGAGATTAAGTCATAAAGGAAAACTACAACTTAAAGATTAAAAGCATAGCTTAAATGTAATATGCACCCTTAACATAAGAATATGACACCTGGAATTCCAACAGAATAGAGAGAAGTTTAAATGTCTTTGAAAGCAAATGGTTCAGGAAAATACAAGATATTAAAAGAAGTGAATCTATAATAATTTCAATTACTGCTTATACCTAACTTTATCTAAGAAAGAAGGTGGAAGTATGTGAGAAGAATTGATTGGGGACATAGAAGTTAATGGCAACCTGGGCAGCAGTGACCATGAGATGGTAGAGTTCAAGATACTGATTAATGGAAAAAAAGAATGAAGCAAAACGCAGACCGTGGACTTCAGAAAAGCAGATTTTGGCTCCCTCAGGGAACTGATGGGCAGGATCCCTTGGGAGGCTGATCTGAAGAGGAATGGTGTCCAAGAGAGCTGGCTGCATTTTAAAGAAACCCTGGTAAAGGGCACAGGAAGATACCATTCCAATGAGCATGAAGAACAGCAAATGTGGAGGGCGCCCAGTGTGGCTTAACAGAGAACTCTGCACTGAGCTAAAGCATAAAAAGGAAACTTACAGGAAGTGGAAGCTCGGACAGATGACTAAGGAGGAATATAAAGATATTGCTCGGGACTGCACGGATAAAATCAGAAAGGCCAAAGAACAACTGGAGTTGCGGCTAGCAAGGGATGTGAGGGATAACAGGAAGGGGTTCTACAAGTATGTCAACAACAAGAAGAGGATCAGGGCTGGTGTAGGTCCCTTACTGAATAGCCCAGGTGTCCTTGTGATAAAGGATGAGAAAAAGGCTGAAGTGCTCAATGCTTTTTTTACTTCAGTTTTCACAGGGAGGGCCAGCTCCCAGCCCGCTACACTGAGCATGGCAGACTGGAGAGAAGAGAGGCCCTTGGTGACAGAAGGTCAGGTCAGGGACTGCCTAAAGAAGCTGGATGTGCACAAGTCCATGGGGCCAGACGACCTGCATCCGAGGGTGCTGAGGGAGTTGGCTGATGAGGTAGCAGTACCGCTGGCCATTATCTTTGAAAACTCATGGCGAATGGGGGAGATGCCGGAGGACTGGAAAAAAAGCAAATATAGTGCCTATCTTCAAGAAGGGCAAAAAGGAGGATTCAGGGAATTACAGACCTGTCAGCCTCACCTTAATCCATGGAAAAATCATGGAACTGATTCTCAAAGAATCCATCCTGAAACACTTGGAGGAAAACAGAGTGATCAGGGACAGTCAGCAAGGGTAAATCGTGCCTAACCAACCTCATCGCCTTCTATAAGGAGATGACTGGATTTGTGGATGCAGGAAGAGCTGTTGATGTGATATACCTTGACTTTAGCAAGGCTTTTGATATGGTTTCCCACAGCATTCTTGTTAGCAAGTTAAGGAAGTATGGGTTGGATGCGTGGACTGTAAGGTGGATAGAGAATTGGCTAGATCAACAATTTCAGCATGTAGGAATCAGTGGCTCCATGTCTAGCTGGCAACCAGTAATGAGTGGTGTGCCTCAGGGGTCGGTCCTGGGGCCAGTTCTGTTCAGTATTTTCATTAATTATCTGGATGATGGGATTTATTGCACACTCAGTAAGTTTGCGGATGACACCAAGCTGGGGGGAACGGTAGACATGCTGGAGGGCAAGGAGAAGATTCATGAAGACCTTGACAAATTGGAGCAGTGGGCCAATAGAAATCTCATGAGGTTCAACAAGGACAAGTGCAAAGTCCTGCACTTGGGACGGAAAAACCCCATGCGCTGCTACAGGCTGGGGAGCGATCAGCTAAGTAGCAGTACCGTAGAAAGGGATCTGGGGGTCCTGGCGGATGGGAAGCAGGATATGAGTCAGCAGTGTGCTCTTGCTGCCAAAAAGGCCAATGGCGTACTGGGCTGCATCAGAAGAAGGATTGCCAGCAGATCGAGGGATGTGATCATTCCCCTCTATTTGGCACTGGTGAGGCCACATCTGAAATATTGTGTCCAGTTTTGGGCTCCCCACTACAAAAAGGACATGGACAAATTAGAAAGAGTCCAGCGGAGGGCAACAAAAACGATCAAGGGACTGGAGCACAAGCCCTATGAAGAAAGACTGAAGGAACTACGCTTATTTAGCTTGCAGAAAAGATGACTGAAGGGGGATTTGATAGCAACCTTCAACTACTTGAAGGGATGCTCCAGGGAGGATGGAGCTTGGCTGTTCTCAGTAGTACCAGAGGACAGAACAAGGAGCAATGGTTTCAAGTTGCAGCTGGGGAGGTTGAGGCTAGGTATTAGGAAAAACTTTCTTACTAGGAGGGTGGTGAAGGATTGGAATAGGCTACCTAGGGAGGTGGTGGAATCTCCGTCTTTGGAGATGTTTAAGGCCCAGCTGGATAAAACTCTAGCTGGAACAACTTGGTGAGAGTGGTCCTGCTTTTTTTGGCAGGGGGGTTGGACTAGATGACCTCATGAGGTCCCCTCCAACCCTATGATTCTATGTGGAATGTTAAGAATCAGGCCAGAGTATTTGCCATAAAAAGATGAAGCACAAGGAAGGTTGCCTATCGGTAGCTTGCTCTTCTAAAAGGAAAGTGAGGGAGAAAAAAAACTTGATCTCTTTATTTTTATCCTTATACTGTTCCCAGCTTTAAAGGAATTCTGCTCTATAATGCAGACAAGAAAATGTGTACAGTTATTTATATGGATAAGAAGAGAAGGAAGGTAGGCATTTATCTTGGGAGAAATGTACTGTTCTCAGTTTCTTGTTGGAAATGGTTCCTTGAAACCGCTCAAGGGATTTAGGTCATTAACTTCCAAAGTGAATAGTTATTTTATGTTTCAGCTGTGTGGTGTTTTTTTAAATGGTGCAGGGAAAGCAATTTCCCTTGAGCTGAAAAACAATTAGAAAAGTAATTTCTAAAATTAAACAAAATTTGTTCTGCCTTTTACTTCACAGCAGTAGTTGGCAGTCAGTGGTTGCAGTGAACCAAATTTCACCCTAGCTTTCTAGCAGCGGGGGAGAAAATTGAGCAATTTAGCAATGCTCTTCCAACTTAGGCTACAACAAAACTGATACAGCAGTTTGTTTTGAATCAACCTTCATTTCCTTTGTTCTGTCCTACAGTGAATTTGGAAGCCTCCTGTTCTGTTCCACGGCAGACTCTCTGCCAGTGCCCAGAATTTCTAGGCATGATTCCATTTCAGGACTAGGGTTCAAAAGGTGACATTTTTTAATAATTAGTAGAGATTTGGGGACCAGCATTTAGGACACTGGTTGAGAGTTAGGAGACTTTCTTGTTTATACTATTTCCCACTGCATCATTTTACTCCTCTGTGACTTTATTTTGCCTTTTCATCCTTTATGTGTCATGCCTGTACAATGCCCAAGCTAAAAGGGACCCAATCTCAAGTGAGACATCTGGGTGTTAATACAAGTAATTCATATTAAGTTTAAAATGTTAGGTTTCATCCAATAAGGATTTTGTTTTTCTTTGAGAACCTTGTAAATCTTGGTTGCTCGTAGGGTGCCTACTTTTATGTCTTTATTATCTTTTGAACTTTAAGCCCAGATGCTGTGATTTTTAAGTGAGGTTCTGGGGCAAAGTTGGAGATCTGCAGTTTGTTTCTGAGCACTGTCCATCACCTACACATTAACCATTTAAAATCTGTTTTAAATTAGAAGATGTACTCATGTCACAAAATGTACTTTATGGTTCTGAGGAGTCTGACAGTTTGGTGATGGTCAGACTTGAAGATGGGGATCAGCCCATTTGAGGAAGGGTGCTCATTATAACATTTGTAGATGGGCCATTCTTCCGTACCCATTTCACCCAATCCCGTTAGGGGTATTGAGGATTGAATCCAGGGCCTGGGTTTGGCTTCCATTTTCTCTTGAATGCCTGATCCAGAACCCATTGGCCTCAACTAGACTTGTGCAGATGTTTTGAGATCTAAATAAGCACAGCTGGAGTTTTGACATCAGGGTGTGGAAGCTTTGGTTGATAGTTTACCATAAACACACTGGGTGAACTTCTGGTCCCATTGAAGTTAATGGCAAAACTCTTGTTTATTTCTTTGGGGCTAGGATTTCATCTACTATCTGTTTTTTGTTCTTACAGAAATGCTGTTATTGTTGCTTGCTGGGGAAGACAGCCCAAGTTCAAGGACAGAGCTGCGAGCAGAGCCAGCTGATAGGCTACCAGTGTGGGCAGGTGTTCCGAGCTTGCTGTGTCAAGGGTCAAGAAGGCACTGAAGGGTCAATTAACGATGTTCCTAACAAAGACCAAGGTATATTATAGCAGCAGTAAAAGTAGGCTGAGACCATATAGCACAACATTGATTCATGGTAGGATGCAGGGAAGGAGAAATGCTTGTACTTTTGGATGATTTATGTTGCCACCTTTTCTTGTACTGTTTTAAAACGTACACGAAGTGCAGCAGAGATTTCTCAAGGCTCTTTTAGGGGTGAAGTTGCTTTTTAGAGTCAAATCTAAATGAATAAATAAGATTAGCTTAACTTTAGCCATATCTGCCAAACATTCCTAGCTGCAACTGAAGTCAGTGGAAGCCAAGTGTTTAGTACTCTTCGGCTATGTTCACACAGGGCAGGCTTGTTGTTTTGAAATAAGAAGTGTGTGTGAACATACCCTTCAGGTTAAACTTTTACATGTAGAAGCCTAACCTTAGGAACTTGTATTAGAAAAATCTTGGTTCAAATGTAACTGGCAATCATACAAAGTCTTATGATCCATCATTCATTTGGCAAATGTACTATGTGTGCATGTTTGAATCAAGTGTCAAATATAAACATGAAATAGATTTTAAAATGACTAACTCTATAATCTTGTTTAATACATATCCACAAACACCTACTCCAAAATGTTTTCCCAGGTAGACAGTATTGTATTGTGAGAAGAAAATTGCTTTCACCTCTAATGTCTATTTCACCTTTTGTTAGTTAAAATTTTAGAGGAATTAGACCAAGAGGATCCTTACCTTCATGATCGCTGCAGAGGTGAGTTAACTGACTATTCCTGTTTAGTGACTTTTTTTTTTTTTTTTTTTTGGCATGGTAGCATCAATAAATGTGAAAAACTAAGCAAACTTAAATCCAAGGTTCACTTAAACCCTTTTGCTTAACCCACAAATTTGCAAATACAAGTGGCATTAGAATTCCCCCTGAGATCATAAGCTGTTTTTATCTTTCCTTAATGCTACTTTGATTACTGGAAGGAAAATTTTCCAAAATGTGAGATTCTTTTGGATTTGTTATGTCAGTGTTGGAGCTTGTGACAAGTGAGCTGGCCTGTGATCATTTTATAGCTAAGGAACACAACTGTGAAGATATTGGGTCTGTTATGCATAAAGACTGTCGACACCTTTCTATGGAAGGGTCAGATACAACTTCAAAAGGGATAGCCGTGTTAGTCTAGTCCAGTAAAAAAACAACAAGCAGTTGTGTGGCACTTTAAGACTAACAGATTTATTTTTTGCATGAGCTTTCGTGGGAGAAGATCCCACTTCCTCAGATGCTTACTGCCAAGAAACTTTAGGCAAATACTTGTCTGGCCTTTATTCTGGAAGTCCTCTTTTGAGGCTTGTAATCATACCCAATTTAGAGCCCTCCCCCTTCTTTTTTTCCCCAGATTTGGTGAAGAGCTGGAAGGAAGAGGTCAGGCAGAGTTGGCTGGCTGTGTGGATAGTCTGGGTCATTTCTGAAAGTTGTGGAATTGAATGTCTCGTGTATTAAATTTTGTACACAACCTCTGTGATTTATTTAAGTGCATATTTTGCAGATGTTAAATGAATTTTGTAGAGCGCCCAATGAGCTTACTGAGAGTTATTCAAATGTAGTTAAAGAATTTGGTCATGTGTTGTCACTTACTTCAACTCCCCTTAATAACAGGCTCAGAAATATAAAATATATTGTAAAACATTTTATTTCAAATATAGGCTACAATTTAGTCATGGCTGAAAAAACTTTTGCTATTCATCTGCTGGGCTGAGCAAAACTGTTTTCTTTTAAAAAAAAAAAAGTTTTAACAACAATCTTAGACTAACTACTTTAGAGCTAAAACCATGACTTCTTTCTAATTGTGTGTAGTGGGTAACACCCAGGTTCTCTCCAGGAGTAAACCAGCTTATTGCTGCTGTAGTAGGGATGAAGTGATGAGTACTAGCACTTTACTAGATGCAGATACCTTTCTTCTCTGCACCAGCTTTGCCCATTGCCCACCTCTACCTACCTGCCAGGGAAGATGTGTAGCAAATCCAAGTTACTTGTCCTCACCCCAGTGTTCTAGCTGGCAATATGGGTAGTCCATGGTGGGGAATAATGGGATCGCTTATACTCTCTTGTTTGCTGTGTGGGTATGTAGTGCAATAGACATTCTTGCACTTAGTAAGTGGAGAATTTAAATCTACTGCTGTGTCATGGGGTATGCCCCTCTAGTGCCCCCAGGTGGAGAAATACAAAGGGGGCACAATTAGGAGGTAGGGTACCCTCACGACACTCTTATCTACTCTAGGTAGTACAGCCTAGTTGTTGAGTCCAAGCAAATCCCTAGGTTCAGGGCAGTGTGGTCTAGAGGCCAGAGTCAGTATAAGGCCCTCAGGTACAGGGCAGCATGGCCTAGTACCCACAAAGTCAATACAATAGTCCATGAGCAGCCCTCTGCTCAGGGCAGCACAGCTTAGTAGCCACTGTCAATACAATAGTTTATGATGAAGAACAGTGCCCAAGTAGGGGGGCTCAGGCCCTCCCACTCCACTGAGCTGCAGCTCGAGGCCCTATGGATGCCAGGGGTATGGCTCCAAGTCAGCAGGGATCCAGACCAAAACATACTGACTGGGTTTTCATTAGGCCCTAAATTCACCCTCTGGGCCCCCTGGGCTAATTTCTACTTGGGCTGAGTAAAGTCCACCTTGAGCACTGAGCCATGGCTTTCTTTGTCTGGGGAAAGCTGTCTTACAGGTCCTAGGTTTCAGCCATGAGGCACTCCTTGCAGGGTAACCACTCTGTAGAATCTGCTCTCACCATGGAGTCTCCCTCAGGTTGGGGTTGATGCAGCCCTGGTGTAGGACCTCTGCTGGCCAGCCCAGACTGAACTGAGTTGCTTCCTTTTATACTGGGGCAGCAGTCTGAGCAAGCCCAGCAGAGCTAGGGGATGGGGCTTCCACCACCCATAGTGTGTGCTGGGCTTTTAAAGTGTGGGGTGGGGCTATCCCATCACATGCTGTTTCACTTTTGGCTTGCTGACTTTGGCTGTTAATAACATTTCCTTATTAAAAAAAAATAATTTCAAAAGCATTTTAAAAAAAGATTGGTCTACATTCTCAGCTTCTGTAAATCAGCAGAGGTCCATTGACTACAGTGGAACTGCAGTGATTTACAGCAGCTGAGGATCTGACTGCAAATGAGAAATACTGACTAGGATTTCCAAGCTTCCTTAGGTCCCATCCTCTATTCTTAATCGTTTGACATGGCTAATGAACAGCATTTCAGTGTACTGAGAACAGAAATTGTTTCCAGAAGATCCAAATACATTTGATCTTTTATTTGAAAGTGTTCAGACACATTACAAGAAGCCCAAGGGCATCAGTCATTCCATCTTCTTTAGAGCCTATATTCTGTTCCTATCCTTGTACATGCTTGAGGTGATTAGATCTGAAATGACTTAACTAGCTTCTATTTGACCTGCACAATCTTCATGAAAATTGGAAGGAAAATGAAAGAAAGATAAACAAGATCTTATGCATTGATTTATGTGACAAGTATGTGGTGCCCTTTGGAAGCACCATTCGATTCAGATAACATTCTGCTTATTTTGATTTGCCTGTCACAAGCTTCATATAGCTAAAAGCTTAAAACGTTGGAGATTTATTATTTTCTACACACATTTCTGAATGCAGTTGTGACCTGTCCTTACCTAGGGTAGCTACCTGAAAATGCCAAGATCAGGGTAGGCTGCAAAAGGACAGCAGATTCTCCCAGTACTGGTGGGTGACACTGAAATCATTCTTCCCAGCCAGCCACAGACAGTGCTTCTGCTCCCCACTGGTTTTCAAGAAGTTAAAACAAATATACCCAGCCCCCTTTACAGCATTTCAGCCTTTGCCTCTCAGTCAGCCAGTGGGTTTAGTAAAGAGATGTTACTTAACACTCCATACTCTTTTTCGAAAGGGTTCTCCAGACCCCAAAGGATCAGCCACATTACCTGGTCAGTATAAGTTTGGATCTCACCTATAATACCACACAGCCAGCCAATCTTTTAGTTACTTAAACTAGAGGTTTATTATAAAAAGAAACAAACTTTAAGAGAACTGTTAGAGGATTAAAGCAATCACATATACACAGATGATTTAAAAGTCCATATGTACCAGGTTCTCAGTACAATTTGGTGTTTGCAGGCTTGTATACTCCCTCTGGTGCACATCCAGTACCTGGATGGGTCTCAGTCCTTTGTTTCACAGCATCAGTTGTAGATGAATAAATCGAGAGGTAGGTGATGACTGTAGACTAACTATAGACTGAAAGACAAGATGGGGGTAATGCAGCTACCTTTTCTGTCCCCCTGGCCTTTTCCATGCTGCTTGTGGATATTTACTGGAATAGGATGGAGTCCAGAGTTGTGTGAGCAAGTCCTGCTGACTCAGCAGGTCTCTCCCTGGGCCCACTGTACCTGAGTTTTCTTAAAGGGCCATAAAGCAGGCTTTCACTGCAGCCATCCAGTCTAGGGTGTGGGTCAGAAACAGCAAAAGTTAAAATACAGTTACATCGAACGTATCCATGACATCCAATACAGACATGACACATACACATAAACAATATCATCATAATCGCAAATTATAACCTATGTAACAATGCCTGACATGGATTATCTCATGTGGATTATTGTACTGTAAAAGCATTGATGTCAAAAGTGTCAAATGGTCCCCTAATCCAGCCAGCACCACAAAAGTAATATATTTTGGATTAAAAAATGTTTGTGTTAATAGACTGATAATCTGACAGAAGCTTTCAGCATGTCATGCCAGAGACACTCCTACAAAAGGCTTGTTTGTGTCCTACTGTAACACCTGCATAATGTTTTGAAAATGTACCCATTTCAGTGTCCAGGGTATCTGTATCCCTTAAGAAGTCACTGCAGACACTGTGCCAATTAAGCAATGATTTAGCTTGCTGTTTGTTGTGGGTGTTATACTCCATAGATGTTAGAAACAGAAAACACCTGTTCAGTCATGGCTTCCAGTATCCTGCCAAATCAAAAGTTGGCTGTCATCCTTGACTCCAGCTGATAAATCACATTAAAAGATGTTAAAATGTTATATACTTTCCTAATATTCTTTCCATGGAAGCAGATGGAAGTTATTCATTTGCCAGAGAGAAGGAGGGGGAGTTGTTGTCTATTAGACACTCTTTTAAGGGCCACGCTGGAAACAAATTTGAAAGCCTCTAACAGAATTTCTGTAGCTTTCTTCCAAAATAAGTTCAAGTATGTCAGGCAATGGGATTTCTAGCAGTTCTCTGGGAGGCCATTCCATAGTCCAAGAGGGTATGTACATTAGGCAAATATTTGATTCTAGCCTTGTTTGTGGTGTCGTAGTTGATATTTAAAAGTCACACTTTGCCAGTAATTACCCACTGCGGTATCTGAGCTTCCTCCTGAACTCTGAACAGGATATATTTGTGGTGGTGGTTGATTAAGCTTGACTTCTTTTAATGCTGGTTTCTTTCTGCTCATTTTGTAAAATAAAATAATCCAATATAGTATAAGCATATCTTTCAATAATCATTCATATTTCCCATTATTTTCATAGTGTATTCTTCAAGCATATTAGTCACACCTTTTGTATTTTGCCAAGCACTCATATTTAGGTAGCTCACATCTTTCCAGTTTTGTGTGATGAATTAAATTGTGTACTTAAAAATCACATGTGCTTTTAGGAGGTGGTCCCTGTACACAGCAGTGTAGGGATACGGGCTCCGGTGTTGTCTGCTCCTGCTTTGTTGGGTACCAGCTTCAATCTGATGGTGTCACCTGTGAAGGTAAAAGAAACAAAATGATTGCCTCTGTTTGTTGCTTAAAAGTAACAGTGATTTGTTTTTTGTGGGGTTTCTTTTCAGGATAGAGGAGACTACAACATGATTATATTGGGGTGTGTCTACACTTACAATTTAATTCAAATTAACGAGGATTAATTGAAATTAAATTAATGCATGGCTATACTAGCTTTCATTAATTTGAACTAAGGAATTCCTTAGTCTGAATTAATGAAAGCTTACTCTGAAGTTATAAAACCTCGCTTAACTTCAAAGTAAGGGTTAATTCGAATTTATTAGTTTGAATTTACGCCATATGGCTGTGTTAATTTCAACTAACCATTCATTCAAATTAACACCTTTTGACCTTTGACCTCCCAGAGTGCCTTCCTCTTTCTATATATCAGGTGGGGGGCATGACCCTTCTTGGGGGCATCCTGCCACACCTCCAATGGTGCCCCTCTCCTAATTCGAACTAGGAAGTCTTCTGTATGGATATGCTAGTCAAACTGGATTTCCTGTGGGGCCATGCTAGTTCTAATTAACTTAATTCGAACTAATCATTATTAGTTCGAATTAAGTTAATTCGAACTAATGTTCTAAGTGTGAACATAATTTGGGGGATGGAAGAAGTGATTGTAAATTGAAAGGCAGTTAGCTAGGATGTGAACATGGAGGGAATAGACGTAAAGAGCTGGGAAGAGAGTAGTTCAGTGAGCAGGTGGATAATAGGCAGGAGACATCTCAAGTTCGGTATTGGGAGTGAAGACAGATGTAAAAGCATGCTTTTCATTTTGCTGGAGTAGATAAATATTCATATAAAATAAAGTCAGTCATAGATCACAGATGCTGCATCCTTATGATTGAAAACAGCAAGTGGCTAGAAACTGAGAACAGAAAAGAGCAGTTACTTTTCTGAGGGCAATAGAATCCATGGTGCACCTTGCATGTGGGTATTCAAAGTTTCTGTTGCCTTCGAGGACTGACCCTTGATGCTTTCTCTTTGCAAGGATAAGTAGTGTTTTGTATTAACTGTTTAATAATGTGTCCCCTCTGGTTACTTTTAGATACTAATGAGTGTATCACTGGGACACACAACTGTGGGATTGGACAAACTTGTATAAATACAGTAGGATCCTTCCGCTGTCAACGTGAAATAAGCTGTGGAACTGGTTACGAACTTACTGAGGACAACCATTGCAAAGGTATGTCCCAGGCTGTGAACTTGGACACATATCTGACTGATGTTTGCTAACCTCTAAGGTGCCCTGAAATGCTTGGTAAATTGTTTGGTGGTTTTCTGGAAATGTACATGCAAATTGTAATTCCATACAAGACTTGTTGTATAGTCTAACATGAATACGGAACAATTTAGCCTGTAATGCTTTCTTCACAAAAATGTAAATGAGCCACAAATCCAATCTGATTTGTCTTTTACTGGAAAAAAAAATCCATCTCACTGGAGCTGAGAATGGTCTTAATGATGATTTTTTGTTCAGTATTTTCAGTCCCTTGAAGGATGCAGGCCATCTACTTGGGCCTAAATTTTTAAGGTTTTATTGTTGGACTTGTTAGATAGGAGATGATTCAAAGTAATCTTTTTAAACAGATCTATAGCGTTTTTTCCCCTCCAAAGTGCTCTGTTGTCCTAACTCTGCTCCCTTTGAATTCAAGGGTGAAATTTCCACTGATTTAAATGAAACAGTTTTAGGCCAATGAAATTCCACCTATAAGTACTAATAATCTTTTCCTATAGTAACAAGTAGAGTACAGCCTTTAATCAGTGCTTACTTTCTCACATAGCTTTGGAAATTCTTACTAGGAGATCCCAAATGATTACTTTGGAATTATGTTAATTATCAGGCCAGAAATTTCTTTTGTTGCTTTGAGAGCTTTTGAAAAATTATGTATTCCCTTAAGGAAAATATTTAGCAGTCACATCTGGAGTAGCTTGTTTTGAAAAGGAGAGATCCTTCAACGTTAAAGGCAAGGGGAAATAAAATATTACAAATCCTTCTCAGTAAAAGAAATGATCAAGACTTTATATGGGATTATATAGATTTTATAATGTCTGGTTTCCACTTTTATTGGAAGTTGAATAAAGTAAATGTATAACAATAAGAAGTTGTCAAAACACAAATGGATCTTTTAAAGATAACAGGCTATGAATGAGATTTGTTTGTATAGAATGTTCATATATGTTTAATGATAAAATATAAAATTTTAAAACAACAGAATGATAACCTTCATCTATTGTTTTTAACCATCACATACAATCAAGTAGAAAACTTTAGCCTTACTAGAGACATCTAGTGCATATAGAGCTATAGGTTTTCTCCTTATTAAACATCACAAGGCTTTTCTTTAAGGGTTATTAAGGCTATAAGGCAGTGGTTCCCAACCACTGTGCTGTGGTGCAACCCCTTTGATATGCTGCCAGCAGTGGCAGCACATGTCCCCGGCCAGCGTCTGGGGCTGGCAGCAGCAGTAGGATCCAGCCCTGGCTGGGGGCTGCCCACAGCAGCAGAGACCGGGAGGCGTGAGCAACTATGCAGCATGGTGTACCGCAGCAGAAGAAAAGGTTGGGAACCACTCCTACAGGGAACATTTTCAGTGTTCATGGCATTTTAATTTCTTTCTTACTAAGTTGCATTCCTAGAATATTTGCATTAAAATACCTACATTTTAAATTGCTTCACAGCATATTTACCCCTTGACAGATAAGTCCAAAATCTGATGTCTGTACTCAGCTCTTGCATAGACAGAAATCTTTCTAGAATCAATGGTCTGAAGGAGCAGGACGTTATGGTGGACAGGAAGCTGGATATGAGTCAACAGCGTGCCCTTGTTGCCAAAAAGGCCAATGGCATATTGGGCTGCACCTGTCGGAGCATTCAGGCAGATTGGGGGATATGATTATTCTGCACTGGTGAGGCTGCATCTGGAGCATTGTGTCCAGTTTGGGCTCACCACTACAAAAAAGATGTGGATAAATTAGAAAGATTCCAGCAGAGGGAAATGAACATGATTAGGGGGCTGGGGCACATGACTTATGAGGAGAGACTGAAGGAACTAGGCTTATTTAGTCTGCAGAAGAGAAGACTGAGGGTGGATTTGATAGCAACCTTCAACTACTTTAAGGGATGCTCAAAAGAGGAGGGAACTAGGTTATTATCAGTAGGACAGAGGACAGAACAAGGAGCAGTGGTTTCAAGTTGCAGCTGGGGCAGTCGAGGCTGGATATTAGGAAACACTTTGTCACTAGGAGGGTGGTGAACTACTGAAATAGGTTGCCTGCGGAGGGGGTGTAAACTTTTAAGCCCTCTTAGAAAAAAAATTTGCTGGGGTGATTTAATGGGAATAATCCTGCTTTTAGCAGAGGATTGGACTAAGTGACCTCAGAGGTCCCTTCCAGCCCTGTGATTCTATGAAGTCTTATTGATACTCACTCTTCTACCCTACTTAGACAGTGGAAACGGCCTTAAATGGAGCCTAAATGACACTTCATTTCATTTTAAAGCCATACTGATCTAGAGGGACCTTAGTGTAAACGGACCTTAATGTAAAATGAGAGTGAAGCCTGATGAGTTTACCTGAGAAAGCATTTAATAAAATTAAGGATTTAGTCCTTTATTCAGCAAAGCTCTTAAGCATATGCTTAACTCTCATGAACTGCAGTGGGATTTAAGCAAGTGCCTTATTGAATCAGGGCCTTTGAAAATACTGTTTTTAGATACTGTGAAAATATTGCAGGTCATTTAGGTGTTGTCAATATTATAAAGAAAACAAGCTGCCTATTTCTGAGAGATTTTGATAGATACAATGGGTCAAATTAATCTCCAGTGTAACTGTGTTGAAATGATAAATGAAGTTAGACATGGGATGAATTTTGCCTATATTTCCTAACTCTTGTCTATGGTGTAATAAAAAGTTGGTGTAAAACTCCTGCTAACTATTTTTTTTTTTTTTTTTTTTGTGATGTACCAGATATTGACGAGTGTGAGACTGGTACTCATAACTGCCTCCCCAATTTTATCTGTCAGAATACTCCAGGATCTTTCCGTTGCCGACCCAAGATGCAGTGCATGAGTGGGTTTATACAAGATGCGCTAGGCAACTGTATTGGTAAGACATATCATCATTTAAATGAAATCTGAAGAATTATGCATAGTCCAAGTTACTGCTGCCCAGGATCAAGACTGAGCCTCCAAGTGAATCTTAATACTAATATTCATTTTTATGTATTACAATTACATCTTCTTCATGCTCCCATTAAAAGTAGGATTTGATTTATAAATGACTTAGACAGTAGAAACCTAAGTCCTGTTAACTTTCAGTGAGTCTTTGACAACCAGTTACTTAGGTCAAGTATTCAAAAGCACGTAAGTCTTGTTTTGGTTTTTTATCATAGGCTTCTAACACAGGATTTGTAAAAATATTAATTCATTTTTAAATACTTTCTTCTTCTATTCCACTGATTTTAAATAATCATAAAATTGTAGAAAGGCACCTTGAGAAGTCATCAAATCCAAAGCCTAGGAGTAAGGCAGAACCATCCCAAAAGGATGTTTATCCAACCTGTTGTTAAAAACGTCGAGGGGTGGGCATTCCGCAACCTCCTTTGGAACCCATTCCAGAGTTTAACTGTCCTTACAATTAGATGGATTTTCCTGATATCTAATCTAAACCTTCTTTTCTGTAGATTAAACCCCTAATTCTTGTTCTACCTTTGGTGGACATGGAGAATATTGTTTAGAACTGAAAGTCTGATGTTTGATATTACTTTAATATTAGAATATTCTCTATAATGGAATTTGTTTTTGCAGGTTTATTCAGCTACATGGAACCGATCTTGCTTTCCCAAGTTACTTGCCATATGTTAATAGTTCATAGACGGGAGAGAATTTTTCTTCTTCAGAGTGGGCTTTTAGTAAAGAATTTAATGATGTGTTGGAATGATGATTAGGGTCCCTTATAATATAGGTGTGGGGTTTAACTTGAAAGACAGACTAGAGCTGGGTTTAAAGGTAGTAATACTTTAGATCCTATGACTCTTAGAATGTAACCTGACAAATTAGAATTCTGTTTGTCAAAATAATTGGCTTTCAATAGATTTTTTTTAAACAGATGTGCTTGGTGTGTCTTACAGATCAATCAGCTCTTCTCATGAGAGCAGCAAATTTGAATCCTAGCTCAGGTGTATATTCCTCCAGCAGTACAGCCAAACCTCATGAAATCTGCTGAGCAACAGAATTTGCTAATTATGTAGCATGTGATCACATTCCCATTTTCCTTTCAATATCTTTTGCAGAAAACCAGCACTTGAAA
The DNA here is from genome assembly GCA_007922195.1 of Podocnemis expansa. NCBI lineage: Eukaryota > Metazoa > Chordata > Testudines > Podocnemididae > Podocnemis > Podocnemis expansa. Next base: position 4,806,423 of record ML682017.1, on the reverse strand, counting down.
CAAAATTATTGCTGGTACAGAATTACACTGCTTCATAAAATGAAGACAGCTCTGTGTTGTTGGATAACTTGTTCCATAAAGGCTAAAACTATAGCAGTCAGACCATTAGCTGGTGTAAATCTGTGTGGATCTATTGACTTCAATGGCACTACACTAATTTATGCCAGTTGTGTGTCTGGCCCTTTATAGCGTCTTCCACAGTCCACCCAGAAGAATTCCCCAGACACTTCACATGTTGAGTGCACCAGCTATTGCATCCAGTACTGACCTGTGTTGTACTGAGTGGGGAGCAATAAAGAAACTGTCACTTTTCCAACCCACATCTTCAAAATAGGGCATCTTCCTTGCACTCTTTAGAGCTAGGATAAGGCCACGCTAAAGTGCCTGCAGGTACTCTTATGTTCCCAAGGGAATGAGGTCGTCTAGATTGGGGCATGGCTCAGCCACGTATAGTACAGGTGTTGAGAGAAAAGCTCGTTCTCTGCTCTGGTCAATGATGGAGCCGGACAACAGGAGGAAGAATCACCAGTTTATTGACACTCAGAGCTACTGAGTGCGGCCGGCCCTGAAGGACTGGTGCTAAAAGGGTTTTATACCCAGGTACAACAACTTAATTCAAGGAAATCTAAAAATGGTTAATATATTCAAGGTAAACAAGATTAATACATTTATTAGTACCATATAAGGATAGTTTTCATACATATTCATATAAGATAGGAGAATTAGTAAAGAAGGTCAAGCAGGCTCCTCAGAGCCTGGGAATGTAATAAGCAGGAGAAATTGTTGATTAATAGGTGACCTCGAGACTGGTGCAGTTTCCCTAATCTTCTGCTTATAGACTGTTCAACGATGAGAGGGGCTCTATACTTTTGTTAGTCAGGCTAGAGGTTGAAATAATATTAAGGGAACAGTGCTAAGATGGAGTCACTTATGCTCACAAGTTTGTGGTCTCATACAAATCTCATAACACAGGGAAGGGCAGTAAAGCATTTTCTGGGATATGTTCACCAAGCCTGCTCCTGCCCTGGCCATCCAGCCCTATGCCAATGGGATACTCTGCTCTATTCCATGTTAACTCTGGTAGGGAAGATGTTGGCTCTTTGACAGTAAACCATAACACTTCATAAGAATGTAGGCTATGAAGTGAAGAAGGTGTCCAGCTGGCTGAAGTGTCCAAACTACAGGGGGAATTTTAGGCAGACTGTAGTCAGTTACCTAAATTGAACTGGAATTTGGCTAGGATGCTGTATGCTTACAGTGTGTGCGATATCAGCATAATATCAGATCTTTGGTTTCATAGCTTTCCCAGAAAAGATATAGGTTCTCACAGCACACTGCCTCCAGATACCAGCTTGCTGGAGGTCTGATTAGGAGACTACTGACTGAGGGGAAATTCTAATTTCAACCACTGAACCTCCATTATGTGCTGAGCTTTCCTTGGCAAGTATTTAAAGAGGAAATCTCCAAGTGCTTACACCCATTTTTGACTTGTGCTATGGCAGTCTGAGGTGCTAAGGGTCTTGTAAGTTTGCCACATTTTTATGACAAAGAGGAATAAGTATTACAGTCACTAAATGAGCCTAATGCCCAATTTGTGAAAAATAATGAGGCATTCCACTGGAGACAAGAGGGATGAGTAGTTTGCTAATGAGCACTTCTACTCTTGTCTCTCTGTGCATGCATTAACAGTTGGTTAAATTTTTGCTCTGGTTTTATTTTCTGGATTTTGGGGAGATTTTCAAAGGCACAAATAGGAATATATAGCTAGATCCCTTTGACCTTTAGTGTTCATTGGGCATTACCTGCCTCTTTTGCCTTTGCAGATTTCCACCTTTGATGGAGTAAATTATGCAAATGTGTCTTGTCTCCAGAGCTGTTTCCCAAGATGTTAAGAATGTAAGGACAGTGTCCCACTAAAAATATCTGTAAACTGAGGCTGTTTTTTTGTTTTTGTTTTTAAATTGCATTTGTAGATATCAATGAGTGCCTAAGCGTTAACATGCCATGCCCAGTCGGACAGTTGTGCATTAACACAGATGGCTCATATACCTGCCAGAGAAATGTACCAAACTGTGGACGTGGTTATCATCTCAATGAAGAAGGAACAAGATGTGTCGGTGAGTAATAGAAATGGAGTAAAACTTTTAAATGAACACAAGATGTTTGTGCATCTACCTTTTAACTTAACCTCTCTGTTCCCTGAGCTCAATCAAGCCATTCTCATAATCACTTCCAAAGCCTTCTCTTGACTGTTTATTTTTTCATGTTATCCCTTAAAAGCTACAGACTCCTTCCCTTCTCCTTCAAATCACTTTTGAACCCTTATGTTCTGTGAGTTTTACATGTGATAATAACCACACAGAATGGTGTTGTCTGCTACTTTGTGTTAATGCACTGAAAGAATGTAACAAGGGTGAAATTCACCCCCTGTGCAGAAGAACAGCACAAGACCTGTGAGCCACTTGCATCCAACAAAAGTCATCATAGTGGGGCTTAAAAATAAATTGTCACAGTTCCATTCACTGCATGAAGTTGTGATGATTTTATACCAGCTGAGGATCTACTCCAATGTACATCTACAGCTCTATGTAAAAGTAACTTCTTCTTACACAGTATCATCTTTTATTCTTTTGAGACCCAGCATAATAGTAATGGGATTTAATTAAATCATTAAAATATGGGCCCTGGAGCTACTCAATGTATTTACCTCTAAAAAGGTTGTTTTGAGAGAGAAACCAATCTAACTTTCATGGATTTATTAAAAGAGTAAGCAAACCACCTATGAAGCTAAGCAGATATGTCACTAATTAATTAAATTCTTGTTTCCCTAAGCTAATCAGATATAACTATGTAGTGATCAAATTAAAGTTACAATTGAAATTGGATCAGTGGCTCAAACTATGTTAGTTCCCATGCTTGTTAGCCCCCTTGCTAGCATCTGTCCTTAGCTTGAGGAACCCTTGTCTGTACCCTCCAATAGTTAACTCCTCAGTGGTACCAGTCATGGTTATCACAAGCCCTCCACCACAGGTCCAGCTGTTTTTCTAAATATTAGAGATAGGTATGCTCCAACCCTTGAGCCCTTCAAGCATCTCTCGCTGATCTGTCCAGCCCCGGATCACAGGACACTTGCGGTGCTCACTGCTATAGAGGAACAGTTTGCTCCTACGTTTCAGATCACAACCTTACTTAACACACAGATATACTTGATTTCATTGTGAATGTAAGATTATTTAACAACTCAGAGTTTCAAGTGATGAGTAGAAGTCTTGGAAACAAATGGTTACATACAAAATAAGATAATGTAAGATGTAATTAACTAGATACTCTTCTGTCTTGTAGAATGTTGCTCATTCAAAATCCTTGCAGCTCATTTTAGCAAGATTAACTATGATCTTCTATTTGTCAGACAGCCAGGATGTCTGCTTGCTTCACAGGTGAAGGATCCTATGTGTTTCTTTGCTCCCAAGACATCCCCATCCTTTTTTCATAAACAGGATGCCTCCTGTAGTTTCCTTCATCCTGTGAATTTGCTCTCTGGTAGGTTTCAGTCACTTTTCCTGGTGGCTCAGTATGCAAATAGACTTCATGCAGTACACAAATGATGAGACAAGAAAATGTCTATTGCCCCACTGCCCAAAAGGAACATTTGCAAGGTGTGTCATTTCCTGGTCATCTACCTAAACATGAAGGCCTTAAGAACATAATTTGTAGTATAAACTCCTTTAAATATTATCTGTACATACACTTTGCAGTGATTGTTCTCACTGTGTGCTACTGACTCTGTGGATAACTCTCATGCCATCCTTTGGTGAATTATTATGCCTGTATCTAGCCCTGGGGACCATGTAGAACTCTGTCCACCTCTCTGTCAGTTGGCACCAAGAAGTCCGTTAGTCACAGTAATTACAGTGGCTTATAAGGTTAAATGAGAATTACTTCAATACTTCATAGGAAAGTTAAGGAAGAAGACCTTTATGTTAATAGAATCAATTAAGATAAGAATCTGCAAAAAGCAGAAGTTGACTTTTGCTTCTATTTTAAGGAAGTATAACTTTAAGAATATCTTAAAAATTTTCCATTTTGGCATTTCACCTTAAGTTTTTCTGTATATGTAACCTAGATTAGATTCTGTTTACTTAGCTTATTTTCATTCCCACGTGACTACAATGTCTGCATCTTTCTGAGAAACAAATGCAGAACTGATTTTTTTTTAAATCACGCATTTAAAAGCTTTAGAATAAGATGCTTTTAATCCAAAATAATATTCTATTAATTAGATTACATTTCTTGGGCTAGACCCCAGGAATTCTCAAGTAGGTTAACAACTTTCTCTTATTGTAATGGAATGATGAAGACTACAGAGGCTTCTGAATCCTTTACCAGATCACTCTCACCTCTTCTTAGAGTATCTAATTCACATAACTAATCTTAGCTGAGAACTAGTTCTAGAACAGAACACATGAGCTGATTTTTCATATGTAGGGAGGTGATTGGTCTCTTCTCTCTTACTGGTAGGCTTGGAGTCTTTGACTTCTCCTTTTCCAGAGGCTAGTCCAGGGAAGCGAGCAGGCTACAACTTCATGTATCATTGGTGCAAAAGCGACCCCTCTTTTCCTTCCACATGGTTAGGCTTTTTTTTTTTTTTTTTTTGTTCAGGGTCCCCTTGGTTTGCTTCAGGGACCACCCTTGTCCAATTAGAGAGTCAGGCATGTTGGCTATAGCTCATTATAGACCAGTAATTTGGATCTTGATCTGAGGTTGTAGCTGAAGACTCCAATCCATTCATGATCACAAGCAAATGTCGTCTTTGCAAACAAGACTTCTGAGAGGGAGTTGGCAACAGACTTCTGCGTAACAGAGTAATGCCCAATTCTCACTTTGCTAAATATAATTAATGGTTTGTTAGCCACACTCTTGCATTTCTACAAAGGGACTAGAAGGCCCACAAGCTGCGGGTGAGTGCATGACCTACTCCAATGTCATTTCCCCTAAAATCAAAGTTGCTTCAGCTTAGCATTGATCAAATAGCAGGTGTGCTACAGAATTGTCTGAAAAAATTTTGAGTTCTGGATTGGCTCATGAATATTCATGAGTTCATTTGGCAACTTCATAGTGGTGTGCCTCAAAATAATTCAAGGTGTCAAGATTTGCCGTGGCAAATAAAAGGTGAGGGAACTACCGCTTTCCATCACACATAACAACATGGGATCCAGGGGATGTTTGTTCTATAATAATAATTTGCACTTGTGGGACCTGTTCAAACTCTCTCTGATGTCAAGGAGGGCCTGGTACTGACTTCAGTGGGAGTCAGATCGCATCTGCAGGCAGCACTACCTTCCAGCTCAAATGCTTTACTAACACTAATGAGTGAAGCCAGTGCTTAACTTGTAATGAAAGAGGTGCCCGACTCAGGTAATTATTTTTACATTCAAAACTGGTCCAGCAAGGCCAGAGTGCCAGGGCTATGAAGTGCAACAGCTAAGGATGCTCAGCCTTTTCAAGCCCAGGCACAAGTTAAGCACTGAGTGAAGCCCCACAACATCTCTCTGAGGCAGGTAAGTATTTTATTCTTGTTTTATAGATGGGTAAACTGAGGCAGAGTTACTGAAGGGGGTGTGACAGAGCTGGCAGCAGCGCACTTACTGCTTTACCACCACTCATTTGTTTTAACCTAAGGCCTACTTTTGTTCATTCCCCTCTCCTCTTAGATGTGGATGAGTGTTCGTCACCTAACCAGCTATGCGGAGATGGGCATGTTTGTATAAATTCTCCCGGCAGTTACCGTTGTGAGTGCAGACCTGGCTACCAATTTGATTCTGTCAGTAGAACTTGTGTTGGTAAGTTCCACTTATGGACTCAAACTATACAAAGTCATCTTAACACTATAGTGTAGCATTTTATTACTACTTTTTAGTTATTTTATTTTACAAAAAAGGTAATTTTATTACTTTTATAAATGCTTTCATCTGAAAATGCATTAGATTATTTCTTGGTTTGTATACATCCATAAATTTGTTCAGGAGCTAGTGGCACTTGAAAGAAAAGTGCATTTGCGCTATTATTATACTAATACTAAGAGGTAAGATCATGAGAGAGTGTGCATAACTGTTTTATGATATTTATGATACACACCTACAGTAAAGTAAAAACATTCCTTTGAAAAAATCACACAGTAGCCTTCTTTTGTTTGTCACATTCAGTTATGTATCAGGGTATGATAAATAAAACCAGACCAAAATTCTGAGTAATCATTCACTCACCAGTGTGAAACTTAAAAATGGAGAATGAAACTCAAACTCCTGTGACCATATATTTACTTGTTGAACTGCTCCTCTAAAGCTAGTTAGTACACAAGGTTTCTCTCCATATATTTCATTGTAGATATTAATGAATGTAGACGCTACTCAGGCCGCATCTGTGCTCACAAATGTGAAAACACTCCTGGATCCTATTACTGCACCTGTACTGTGGGCTTCAAACTTGCAGCTGATGGCAGGTTATGTGATGGTAAGGATGCCATTTATGTAGCCAAGTTGAGTGAGCGAGAAGCAGAAAATGATTGTTTACTATTCCTGGTTGGCTGATTCCTTTGTTTAGTCCCCATCCACTAAATGGAAATGGCATAAGAAATTGGTCCACTGTAGTCATTTTTAAGGTGAAAGACAAGTGTTGTGATTAAATTTACAAATGTAACCCACACTTCTATTGTGGCTCTGTCCCATTCTAGTGATTGGGTCATATTGAGGTTTGAGCCTACTACAGCTTTGAACTAAAAGACCTAGGGCTGGTCTACACTGAGGGCTTAGGTCAACCTAATGTGGCTTATGTTGATCTCCTGCAGCCTGTGTACGCACACAGGCCGCTGCAAAGTCCAGTTAAGTTGCTGCTGCAAGTAGATATTTGTAAATCCACTCCCATAGGAGGCATTGCATTTAATAATGCATTTTAACATTAGAGTGTACAGTGTATACAAATAGCTCCTCCCCTGCCTACACCCCTGGGTGAGTGTTCAGTCTGTGCACTGATAGCCACAGGGGTTATGGGTAGCCAGCTGGCCACAGGCTCGGGGATGGAGTGGAGAGGAGGTCCTGGGGGGGGACCACATCATGGGTGCAGAGGCCATCTGCGGGGGGAGAATATTCCAGCAGCGTGGAGCCAGGGTGGGTGTTGGGGGAACCAACCAGTGGAGTGGACTTGGCAGGGATTGGGTGGAACTGGCAAGTGGCATGGAGCCGGGGGGGTGTGTGTGGGGGGAAGAACTGGGCAGCAGCATCACAGAAATAGGGTGGGGGGTTGGGAAACCAGTCAGTGGCATGGACTCAGCAAGTGTTGGGGGAACCGGACAAGAGTACAGACTAAGCAGGCGTTGGGGGAGCTCACAAGCAGGACATTTACCCACAATGCAATGCTTCTAAAGTCAACCTAGCAGCTAGATATGGGGATGCAAGAAACCAGAGCATGGAGTGTGGTGTGGACACTCTCCTCCAGTTTTATTAATTCAGCTTATCAGCATCAACTTTAGATCATGTCCAAGTATAGACATACCTCTAGGCTTTTTATCTTTAGCAGATGAGGCTTATGCTTTTAGATCCAAAAGTTGCAGATTTGATTTTCATTGCCAGGACTGACACTGGTCAAGGAAAAGAGCTGGGGACTGGGCCCCACCCCCTGCTCCATTTGGGACCTGGGCTTGATCTGGTCCTGGGGCCCAGGGCAGGGCCCAGATTGGGCTCCTGCTGCTGGCAGCCCAACTCCGGACCCCCAGCCAGGGACTGGGCCAGGAAAGACAGCCGCCACTGCAGGTGGCTTAGCCTCGGCCCCCCTGGCATTCGGGACCCTTGTGCTGAGCCTAGGGGCACAAGCCCTCTGTGCCTAGCGCTAGCGACATCACTGCTCACCTCTGATTATGCACCCAGTGTTGTCACATTACATAATAATGGCAGCAACTTTCTAAGAAGCAATACAGTAGTGCATTGCAGGTTGCTTCTGGTGTCAGTCCCATACCATAAGGCAGTACAGAAAGCATTGCAGCTGTGTCTTCCTCCTCCTCCTTATTGCCAGCTTGCTCAGTGACACAAATGCAAATGTATGTTTCTCTGATATTTATTTAATAAAGACACGATTGATCAATATGAATGCTTTTAAAAATTTAGGTCCCAGTCCTGCAGGGTGGGATCTGCAAAGGCAGACATCTGTAGTGCTAAATAGGAATAGAAATTTGTTTTGGGTATATAAATGTTTGTGTTTCAGACTTAAATGAATGTGAGAGCAACCCATGTAGCCAAGAATGTGCCAATGTGTATGGTTCCTATCAATGTTATTGTCGTCGGGGCTATCAGCTTAGCGATATAGACGGAATCACATGTGAAGGTAAGAAATGTAATCAAAAGATGCTCTCTCTTAAATGGGCATTGCTTTCTTCTTCTTACCACAACTATGGGAGAGGTTTTATAACAAAAATGAATAGCTTCACATATTTTAAGTTACTTCGTTACAAAACACTATTTCATTATTTAGTTTTCCTAGATTTCCATACACAATTGAATGCTACCAGCATTCTAATATAAGTCAGCCCCCAGCTTGCCTTATGGAAAGGTTTGACAGAATTTGTTTTTGGCTGCAATTTTTATTTGGAGGCTTTTCTTGTGTCATGAAGTTGGTTTCAGCTGTGGAAATAAGTGGCTTGCATGTTTTAATCAGTGGGGAATCCAGTAGAAAAACTAATAAAATGTCTAAAAATTTGTATTAGTATTTTATACACAAACTTTCCTGTGGCAAGGTATAAACACACACATAAATAAGCCTTGCCCAAATATTTATTGTAGGGATAAAAAATAAATAAAGTAGGATTTATTATAAGGCTAAATAAGGCCACTGTGTGACCTAGTGGATAGAGCAAATGGACAGGGAATCTGTCCCCTTTTCACTGGGTTACTGAGGCAAGTCACTTCAGGGCCCTATGCCTCAGTTTTGCCATCTGTAAATTGGGGATGATATTTGCCTCCATTGTAAAGTGATCTGCAATTTGTGGATGAAAAACTTTATATACTATCTACTTATAAAGCAAACTTGTATCTTTGGCTTCTTGTTCTCTATATTGCCTTTGATTTTCTCCAGACTTCCCTTCTCATTTTTATGTGGCAGTTTTGTCCCAGCCTACTAGTCTGAATCACAAGCTTGTGATTTCTTGAACCCAGGACTCTCATACATCAGTACTGCTGCTGAACACTAGTTCAAGCTTGACAGAGGTTTAATTTTTTTTTTTTCTTTTTCAGACATTGATGAATGTGCTTTACCTACTGGAGGGCATATCTGTTCCTATCGATGCACTAATGTTCCGGGGAGCTTTCAGTGCACCTGTCCCTCCTCAGGTTACAGATTGGCACCCAATGCCCGAAACTGCCAAGGTATGTTCAATAGCTGTGCAGGAATATTTAACCAGATTGTTAGCTTTGGGGGGAGGAGGTTAAATTGGTGGAAACAGAAATGCATCTAGGCCATAGCTTTTCAAGCAAGTTAGTAGATATCCACTAGATGCCTACTAGAACTCAATAGGGATAAAACCAATAGTTTTACTAATAATTTAACTAATAATTAAAGTGATTTCTGTAGAATACTACTTAAGAGCCCAAAGAATTTAACAGATTGCCTTTCTATACATTTTTTTAACCCAGTCCATGGAAATCACTAGAGATTTACTAACTCTGCTCATGCTACAGAATAAAATGGCTTGGTTTAAGCATTTAATAAAAATATCACCCTATGAAATGTATAGGACTCCTTCCACTTAAAGACCATGTGCAAGAAACAGTTAATATTTTTAAAAATATTAATCAGTTTTATGGGTAGGCACCAGAGCAAAGGTAAAGCACAGCTTTTCATGTTGATATACCCAAAATTGTTTCACCTGTTTTCACTTCTCTGGTCATTGTAGCCAGAAATTAAAAGGGCAAGGTTTCTTTTAAGGGACTATAGCTGAGACTCATCCTGGTACTGAAGACTAATACATTTGGCTACCATACTATACCCATGGACAAAAAAAACCATTTAATTCATTTGATGCACTCCATTCATCCTGGTGCAGCCTAGCTGGTTTCATCTACAAGGCCTCACTCTATCCATGTTTAAATTCCTCTAAAGCAAGACTGATTTCTGCCAGATTGCATGCAATGAATAAAGCTTCTTCAAAGCATCTGACAAAGTAGGATTTTCTCCCACAAAAGTTCGTGTAATAAATAAATTTTAATCTTTAAGCACCACAGGACTACTTGCTTCTTTTTACTAAAGCTGATTCTTATGTTTGTTCGTCCCTTTCCTCAGTTTGTTTATGTGGCCTTCAACTACAAGGTCTTTGGGCTAGAGATTGACCCTCCTTGTATAAAGATATTGGCATGTTGTTATTAACCAATACCAAGTCATAATGATAATCTGAGGTACTACGGACACCTACAGTACACACACACAGGGCTGGAGTCAGAGGAAGAGAGACAAACGGCAGACAACTTTGTTTCAAATTTTAATCTAAACAAAGCACAGCAGCTCCTCTACCTATCCAGATGACTTCCATTACTATGGTATCTGAGTGACTGTCACCCTACCACAGCAACAGGCCTGCCAAACCACTCCCCTCACTCCCAGGCCTACAACCTCCCTGTTGCCACCCTCTTGCCTAACTGTTTCTGTCTTTTGGAGCAAGAGGATTTTTTTTCACAGACTCTCTTAATCTGATATCTGAGGCCAGAGTCAGTCTATCAGCTTGTTCTTCAGGGAGCAGCTGGTAGCCTGGTGCTGCTGTTTCCTTCGTGATGTCTGCTGACACAAGTCTTGTAGACTAAGTCTGCATAGGACAGAGGCCACTGAGGTTCAAATATCTTACATTTTGGTTGTTGACCAGAATTTGTCATTTCTAAACCCTGCCACTTACTTATCAAGAACTCAAAAAACTCAGACCTGCCATGTTTTACAATCTGAAAAACACATTCCAACAGCCCTCCACTAAAATCACTGTTTTGCCCTTTGCCCCTAAGGTATACTGCTTGTGGGTTTTGGTTTTGTTGTTCCCTTGTATTGCAAGGTAGCTAACTTGTGAGTTTCATCAGGTGGAGCCTACAAGTGGAGGAGGGGCTTGTATTTTTTATCCATTTTGTCTTTTCCATTTGGCAGATATTGATGAGTGTGTTGCAGAAACGCATAACTGCTTATTCAATGAGACCTGCTTTAACATCCAGGGCAGTTTTCGCTGCCTCTCCCTGGAATGCCCAGAAAATTACCGCAAATCGGGAGATACGTAAGTACATTCCATTTTCTAATAGGTTTGATGGGGCTCTCCCCAGACCTAAAGCCACCATCAATTAGTCATATAGTGGATCCTCCAAAAGTGTAATTCTATGGTTCGCCAATTCTATCAGCCATCTTTCTCCCACATGTGAGGAAGGCTTAGGGTTATTGGATTAAAAATCTTTGTCACAAGCACCACCAAATGGGGAGAAAAGAGACACAGACAGGCACACACTCCTTGACATCAAGCTGGGTGCACAAGGTGGTTATGTTATCAGTTTAGGCTTCTGATGGATAGCCTGTTGGCAGAGGTCATGTTTAGCCTCAAGATTCCAGCTCTCCCACAACTGGACTCGGAGAGCCACCATCTTTCCTCAGATTGACTAAGTCAGCTCCTTTATTATTTGCCATATATTTCAGTTCATTTTTCCTTGCAGGTCCCCCCTAAAGTCTTTGTCTACACCACAGAAATTTTGCAAAAATTTCACTCCCTGCTAACATCAGTTCAGGTCCACCAATGATAGCAAGCTTGGGAGCTCAAGTGTAGAAGACCTGTTGGCTGCTACTGGCATTTTTTTCATCTAATGCTGCTCAGAAGTCTAATCAGTGTGGTGTATGAGAGCCCATGGATAACTAACAGCCTAGTTACACTAGCTGTAATGGTGCTAGTGATAAGAAGAGATCTTTGTAAAATGGCTATGGTGTAGACAAAACTTATGGCTGCTCCAGAGTCAGACTCATCCTGACTTCCTCCTCTTCCTTCCCAATTGATTAATGGCAGCCCAATAATAAAGAGTTTCCTTCTGAAGGCCATGTGCCTCTTCTACAGCCTTTCCAAGTGAACCTTAACAGGTAAGTTGATCTTCTATGAGCTAGAGAAAGGGGCTGACATGCTACATTGGTCATAACTCTTACCCCTTCCCAATCAGTGAGAAGACTAAGATTTAATAGTCTTTGTCCACTCTGTGGAATGAGGCTAATACTTCTCTATTTCCATAGCAGTGTTGTGAGGATTAGTTAGTGTTTGCATAAAGATCTAAAGAGGCAAAGTACAATATAACTGACCTGGTTAGTGTTAATTTTATTATGACCAGAATGATGTTGAGAGAGTTTCGTGATAAGACATTTATTTGTAAAATACATAACATGGAAAGTGTTTTGTGAAGTGTTGTTAATAATTATATTTAAACAAATTATCAAATAAATGAAGAATGCACTGCAATTTGCCTGTCTTGCTTCTCTTTTAATTTTGTTTAATTCTATCCTAATTAAACAAGTCATTTGTAGTAAATTGCTAGGTCATGTTAGTAAACTTCTACAGGTACTAAAATTCTTGATGTCAAGATTAGTTTAAAAATAAACATGACAAACACGTTGCATTTGACTTTAGTTTTTCTACATTGGTCTTTCCCTTCCCAAAACCACTGTATTAGTTTGTTTACTTCTTCCTGACTCATGTGCTTTCTTTTCTCTTTTTGCCTATGCAAGCAATAAAACACCCACTAATTTGTGACTTCAAGGACCAGTCCCTATTAAATAGTTTCCATTTGCTCACTTATGGCAACCTGCAAGTCTCTAAGGATCTCTTGGATCACTCTTTTTTTTTATGTACCGATATATCTCTTAGAGTAAAATGAGGTATGGGCATGATCTACCTCCATCTAAACCTTATTTTGAATGCTGCTTATTTCAAATACTATTTCTCATCTATATATTATTATTCTTATTTTGACTTAACTGTCTATCAGATTACTTTATACTATAACTATTCCTATCAAAAATTTTGTCAGATTGCCTTTTGCCATTTTACCCATAGATTCTAGATAAATAGCCAAAAATTTTCTGGCTACACTGAAGCCATACATGTTGTTCTGCCCACTCAAAAGGACTCATGGAGACGGATTCCTCCATTGTGTCTTAATATCATCTTGAGATATTGTTCAGCCAGAAGCCAGCATAAAGGGTTAGTGGTCCAAAAACTTCCCAGTTAAGAGTGTTGGGACCTGAACTCTGGACTGGGGTTAGATAATGGCGGTAGTACTCATTGTTTGTTTGCCATTAAAACTAAGTTATAAAATTATTCCGAGTTTCACAAGTACAGATTAATACCTTTTTCCAGCCGAGAGGTGTCTATGAATTACTAGAGAGCCAAACATCAGATATGTTAGAAGATGTATGAGGTAGGGGACTCTGTAGAAAGCAAAAGGAGGGAATCGTGCTTAAGACAGCTGAAAGCTGTCATGGAGAACTATTTTGCCCCTGCCACAGGTTTTCTATGTCACGAGGAAAAGGCACTTCAGCTGAACTTTTTCCACAGGGTCACTAATTATATGTTCCTTTTGGTTTCTGGGTATCTGATTAGCAACCCTGAGGTCTGATTTGCAGGAAAACTGAGTACTGACAACTGTACCTGAAGTCACTGGAGCTGTGCTTTGAACTTACTGAGTATCATAAAATGCTAAATATTTGGGGGAAAAAATCAAAGCTAGATATTTCAAATTGGGGACCCAAAATTACTGGAACCTTTTTTATCTTAATTTCTATGTGCTCAAGTCTGTCTTACAGAAGGAGAGCTAATAACTCTCCCTTACCACACAAGGGTGTTTTGAAGATGTATTGTTTTGTGAAGCACTCTGATATTGTGATGAATGCTTTAGAAAACCCCATGAGGGAATGAATAATTCTATCTTCAGAGGAGGGTTTGAATAGTATGCAGTAAATCAGGTGTGAGGCCACAGACTGAATCATGAGGAGAGAACAAAATATTGACTAGCACTACCTACCCAAGGCACTGAATGAAAGCAGGAAAATGACCTTTTTTTTTTTTTTTTTTTTAAATTTTGCAGACAGTTTATTGTAATGCCACACAAGTCAAGAAGCTGAGCAATTGAGATGAAAGGACTTTTTCTATAATCAGACTGATTAATAGTTTTTGGTTTTCTGTTTGCTTTCATTTAAATCTGGTTGCATTCAAAGATTAACACATGTTTTGGAGAAAGGACATCTTTGTTAAAGATATAGTAACATATGACTTCTGTGAGGTGGAAGAGCTAACTACATGCATGTTCTGAGATACACACACCTTCCATTCCCCAAGATCTTGTATCAAAATGGGGCAAAGCCAGATTTGTTACGATGGATGCTTTGAGGCATAAAGCAAGCAGGAGAGACTCTGTTTAAATGTCTTGCACAAGATCATGCAAGCCTCCGGCATAGCTGGAACTCAAGTGCTCTGATGCTTTGTCCTGTGTTCTAATTGTTACTCAGTGTTACAACTTTCCCTGTCTGCGTTTGGCTTTCTAATGTAACTGTTATGAAATAACTCCTGTGATGAGCTAATTATCAGCTCAGTGCTGATGAATACAAAATAAGGTACATTGAAAAACATAATCCCAACAATACATATAAAATTATGGGGTCTAAATTTAGTTATTACAACTCAGGGAAAAGATTTTAGTCATCTCAGATAGTTTGCTGAAATATCTGCTCAATGTGCAGGGACAGTCCAAACAAAAACAAACAAAACCATAACTTAAGGGAATGTTAGATACCATTAGGAAAAGAATAGATAATAGGACACAATACAATGTGCCTTACATTAAGAGGAATCTATGTACTCTCATCAGCGTATGGGGACTTCACATACTTAACTCTTTTCAACATAATTGTATAAGTTGTCTCGGTATCAAGTGAAGGCCAGACTCAGAAACTAAGAATAACATAAGAAGCAAGGAGTCCTGTGGCACTTAAAGATTAACATATTTAATACATGAGCTTTTGTGGGAGAAAATCCCACTTCGTTGGATGCTTTGAAGATGGGGGAATTTAGAGAATGGGATGGAAATAAATGCAAGGGGGTACAAGACATGAGATCAGGTCATACCATAACAACAAATCAGAGCAGTTGTTAAGATTCAAACGCTGGGAAACAGTACCTAAAGGAGGGTGAAGTCAAATCATCTTTTAAAATGGGGAAAGAAGCCATAGTCACAGCTTAATCCTGCTTTCACACAATCTAATCTGCATATTGATTCTAATTCATCTGTTTCTCTTTGAAGTCTTGATTGTCCCATTGACTACTCCATCAAGGGCTCATTCACCTGCTCATCCACTAATGTGATCTATGCTATCATGTGCCAGAAATGTCCCACCTTATATATTGGACAAACAGGACAATCCCTGTGCAAAAGAATAAATGGGCACAAAACTGACATCAGAAATCACAACAAGCAAAAACTAGTTGCTGAGCACTTCCATGTTTCTAATCACACTGTGGACAACTTGTTAACAACTGTGCTAAGGAACATCAATGGGACATCGAGACTTCAAAGAGAAACAGCTGAATTAGAACTGATGTGAAGATTAGATTGTGTGAAAGCGGGATTAAATCGTGACTATGGATTCTTTTCCCCTTACAACAGGTGATTTGACTTCACCCTCCTCTATGCGCTGTTGCTCAGTGTTTGAATCTTAACAACTGCTCTGATTTGCTGTTACTGGAGGACCTGATCCCATGTCTTACACTCCCTTGTATTTATTTCCATCCCATTCTGTAAATTCCTCCATCTTCAAAGCATCTGATGAAGTGGGATTTTCTCCCATGAAAGCTCATGTGATAGATAAATCTGTTACACTATAGGTGCCACAGGACCCCTTGCTTTTTTTTGCTGAACTAGACTAACACAGCTGCCTCTTTGGAACTTGGTAAAAACAACACAATTTCTGTTCTAACATTTTGTTGTTATAAAAATGTTTTATTTTTCTTTAAAAATGAAGTTCTTTTTTTTGTTTGGCACAGGGTTTCCTTAAAAAATAAATCACACATAAAAACAGCTCTAGCTATCCTTTGTGGACATTGTTAAGTCAAATAAAATAATGTTAAAAAAACCCAAACCTGAAATAGTGATCTAAAATAATTATGAATGTCTCATGAAATAGGCTTTTGCAATATTTTAATAATTATGTTTGGGTTTTTCAGACCTTGCATCTAATATAATTGCAGAGGTTTGCGGGAATTATAAAGAGCTATTCAGAAATGCTTCACTGTGGACAGTTTTTTATTTTCACTATGCTACATCATTTTTCCTCTATATCAAGATTCCTCCCACTTCCAACTTTGTTTTTATTTGTTAATAGGTTCCTTAGTGTTTTTACCCACAGTGACACTTAGAGGTAGCAAGTTCCAAAGGGGTAGCTGTGTTAGTCTAAACACTTAGGGTATATCTACACTGATGGTGGCAAAATCACTGTCATCAGCCCGACATTCCGGGCATGCTTAGCAGTGAGTATGTATTCAGTGCTGTGCTCCTGCAGGTCAGCGCAGGAAGTCCTGCCATTTAGGAGGCATAGGGAAAAGCTAACCCCATGTCATTTGCAGTTGGCTTCCCTAAGCATGTCCCAGCAGCTTAGGAAGTCGCTGGCAGTTACGCAAGGCATTTTACATTCCTTGCGTAAATGCCAGTTGACTGTCACTGAAAAGCCACCTGAGTGTAGACTAGGACTTAGAGGTAGCAGGATTCAATAATACCAGTCAGCTAATCCATAGTAGAATACCACAGAGTTGGACCTACACCCCTGATCTTGGTCTGCTCCGTTGCTAGTACTAGGTTGTTAGATTCCTTACTGCACTGTTCCCTCTAAGCTGTGCACATGCACACAGGTCATAAAGCCTGTGCACACACCAAAATAAAGCGTGCACAAAAAAATCCAATAGTGGTAATATTGGTGCTCACAAAGAAATGTTTTTGCGCACACAAAGAAATTGTTTGCGCACACAGCCTATGAGTAATTAGAGGGAACATTGCCCTACTGTATGATTTTCTTCTACCCACAGAAGGAAAGCATTTAACGTTGGTCCTAGAGAGTACATTGGGATTTAAATACTCCTTGTTTACTGCTGTTGTGGAGCATGACCCTAGATTGAACCCTGTGCCTCTGAATATTTGCTAACTATTCTTTACAGCTATTTGATGGAGAGATTAGTATACATTCACTAAACCCACAGTGAAGTGGGGAGAGTGTATTGTAGATCACCAAACAATAAGATAAAAGTTCATGAATTTTAAATAATTCTAAACTTCCTAGCCACAGACATGTCTCTGCAAATAACTTGCAAAATCAGCAGAATGTCCTTTTGCAAGGGTAAGAAGCTTTTTTACTTATTCATTTACACTGACTTTAGCAGAAGACAGGAGTGCTGCTAGCCTGGAAAAAGATCTGGGGCTCGACACGCTCACATTCAGGGCTCGTGCACTGCTGCTGTAGCTGCTGCCGTGGCCAGCCTAGCGGTAGACGTGGGGCTCAAGCCCTGCAATGCCCCTGGCGGAAGAATAAGCAAGGAGTCCTGTGGCACTTAAAGACTAACATATTTATTTATTGCATGAGCTTTCGTAGGAGAAAATTCCACTACATCGGATTTGAAGATGGGGTCTCCTGCAATAAATAAATAAGTGCCACAGGACTCCTTGCTTATTTTACTGAACTAGACTAACACGGCTACCCCTTTACTTAGCAGAAGGATGGATCATCTGTATCTTTGTATCATCAGTTTCTGCATCTTTCTGTTTGCATGTGTAAATGCTTCCAAAAAGCCATCTGCATGAAGGAAAGATTTCCATGATGTCATACTTAAGCTGCAACTTAAGAAACATGCTTTGTTCTGTAAGTTTTTAGTGATCTCTTGTGAGCAGGAACATATAGTCTTTAGTCTGGGAACCAAGGTGCTCTTGCTCTTAAAAATGATTAATTTGGCAATAGCATTCCGCCCACCTCCACCCAGAGAGCCTTAGAATACACAAGACCACCTCAGATTGGAGATGAGCAAAAAAGCATAGTGTGACTTGCTCAAAGACTTGTGATTTACATGACCTGGCGGCAGTATGAGCTGTGACCTGTGTACTCTTGGTAGGGGGCCTATTCAATTGCATCAGAGTGTAGCAGGTGCTCAGATCCCTTACCAAGTTTTCAGTAGGACATGGCAAGAAGCAAGCCATGTTTTGTGCCTGAACAAATCTTTAATGGAGAGCAGCCCTTTCAAACATTTTTCATAAATGCCAGTCCTATCAGCTTTGGAAGCATACACTGACCATGAGTTTTGTGTTTTGATGGCAATGCACTGGGTTAAAAAACAACCCCCCCCCAAACAAACAAGCAAGCTAACAAAGAAACCAACAAACTTGGATTTCATTTTCTCAATGAGTTTAACATATGTCACATATAATTTTACTTGATGAATGGCTGTGTATGAGATCAGCCTGAATGATACAGCTGTATCTGAACAATCCCAAACTCTGCCAAAGTTAATAGCCTCAAACAGAATGTCACATCTGTCCTCTTACTCTACAGGGGCCTGTATCAAAACTCTGGATCCAAACATCCTGGACATGGGAAGGTTCAGATCCAGAGCTGAACTTGGTTTGGGTCTATCTTTAGGCTGAATTTCAGATCAGCCTTGATTTTATGTGTGTGTCTCATGCTGTAAAGACAGTTACCAAGCCCTCTAGATGACTTATTCAGAGTCTGATTAATATGTTAGCCAACTATGATGCTCCCTATTAGCTATAAATATTAATGTGCATGTCCATCTGTAATATTTTACAGGAGAAGCTTCATTATAGCTGAAGGGAAAGGGATTGCTGCCTTTGAGGGGAGCATGATTTGCAGTGGCCGTGGTAGGACTGAGGCCACTACTCCATTGCTACTTTGACTGGCCAGCATTTTGCTATATGCAGGATTGGGCCTGATAGGCTAATTCACAGTTGGGTGTATTTGGTGATGTGTTGTGGTATGAAGGCTGGGAGTGGGGGGAGGGGGTGAGAATAAACAACTGTCAGCAAGGAGCTGGGAGACTTAACAGTAACTTGCTGAGATTTTTCTCATTCATATTTCCTTTTAAGTCAATCTCTACAGGTATGGTTTACCAGTTCAGGCCATGGGCTGGAGAAACAAGGGGCATATCTACACTGTAGCCTTAGGTTTACTTAAGGAAGGTTAAGTCGACCTACAGACACCCGCAGCCATGCTGGGCTTTTATTAAGTCAACTTAAGACCACCTCTTAAGGTTGACTTAAGCCAATGTAGATGAGGAAAGCCCTTTAGTTGATCTAATTGGCCTCCAGGCCCCCTCCCAGAGCTTCTGGCCATCAGGAAGTGTTCACCTAGCATCTGCCAGTGTGGATGCAGGCAGTTGACAGGAGTTTTTAATGTGGACTCTCTAAGTCAACTTAACAAGACCAATTTTAAGTTGACTTAAAGTCAACCTTGTTAGGTCAACTTAACAAAGCCTCCAGTGTAGACATGCGCCAGGTGACTGGATCTAGTTCTCGATGCCAGCTTAGAAGTATGATATGCTGAGTTTGGCTGGGTAGCACTGATCACCCTGCCAGGCTCATCAGGAAGTTCCACTTCTAACTAAATTGGCCAGCCTGTGGTGGTTAGGATCAGGAGGCTTCCTCTGCACTATGGTGGGGATAACAGAAGTACTCTACAGTGTCTCCAAATTTTGAGAACCTAATTTGGGAAAACCTTAAGGGACTTTGAGACAGGCCTTTGTTTGCTAGACATGGGCCCACCAGACAATCTTTTTTTTTTTCTCAAGAAGAAGCTAAGCACTCTTAAGGAAGACTGTAGACAACAGCAGGTTATGTTCTGATAACTTTACAAATGTGGTAAGGGGTCTCTCACTCCTTTTTTGTTAAAAATGTCAGTGAATGTAAGTAAATAGCTGCTCTTCTAAAAGTGGTGTAAATCTCTTCTAAAAACAGAAACCATAAACAAGTGTACATGTATTTTATGAATGTTTGTTTGCATTATGATTCAGCCACTCATGCTGAAGAAAGGAAACAGCATGTGAGCCAGTATATCTTTTCCCATCCCCACTGCCCGTCCTTTGTTACCACGCTTGCTAAACATACGTTAATCCTCCTCTTGTCTTGTGTTCTCACTTTTCTTGCAGTCGCTGTGAGCGCTTGCCTTGTAATGAAAATAAGGAGTGCCAGAGCTTGCCTTTGAGAATAACCTCCTATCACCTCTCTTTTCCCACCAACATTCAAGTACCCATCGACATTTTCCGCATGGGCCCTTCCAATGCAGTCCCTGGGGATAAAATTCTGCTGTCCATCATCAGCGGGAACGAGGAGGGCTTTTTCACCACAAAAAAAGTGAACAACTACAGTGGTACTGTGGTCATGAAGCAGCAAATCACAGAGCCCAGAGACCTCCTCCTGACCATTCAAATGCAACTTTTCCGCTATGAAACTGTCAACACATTTATTGCCAAACTTTTTGTCTTTGTCTCTGCACAGCTTTGATCCCTAACATGCAGACATCAATGGCTATTTTTTTCCTCTCTGGCAGTGGCTTTTTATTTTTTCTTCAGTTTTAATAAAGTTTTAAAGTCAGTTAATGTACTGCATGCTGCACTTGCTATTTATTTGTCATTGTTACAGTTCTCCACTTTTCTCCATCATTTAACATCTCAACTTGGGCAATGTTTCTTATGTATGACATACATCATTCTCTATGGAGCAGAATAGATACTTCTGGGCCCAAAGTTTCTGATCTCACTGATTATTTAGGGTGCATCTGTGTTAAGGTTGCCCACACTGGAACTTCTTTAAAGCATCTAATTTTCAGAGGGTAGGTGGTTAACATGTTTTGAAACTTGATGCAATTGGAGGTGTTAAGTTATGCAAAAATCAAGTAGGTCCATTGAAGCCAGTGAGTCTGAATTACACCAGTCAATAATCTGGCCCTTAATTATTAAGTTTAATACAAAGAGAAAACCCTAATTGAAAGTTATTTTAGGGTTATTTCATCCATTCACATGTGGAATGTTTGTTCAAGTCAAAGCTAATAGTGGGAAAATAGGAACAGTCTCATAAGTAAATTTATTTAATAGCAAACAGAGATCATCCCCCTTATTCAAGGGGAAAAAAATAGAAGTTTTGTTGGGCTCCATGTTGTGACTTCCAGGTCAAAGCTGGTAAATGTACAAGTCTAAAAGGCTTGGGTTATTTTTTCCTTGCTAGGAATCTTGCATAGTAAACCTGGGTTCTCAAAGTCAAACCTTGTTCCTTTCCAGTTTTATATCATCACCGGCAGTAATGAGAATGCAACTAGAACTGTCCTAGGAGTTCTTCTGGTGTGTGAGCCAGAAGGGACTCTAGTTCACTATCCAATCACTGTATTGATTCTGCAGTGCGAAGAAGAATAAAACACTAAAAGTACAAGCCTGGGGGCATTGTCTGTATATTTTAACACGAATGCTTACAGTCATGGTCTTGCATTAGCTTGTCCTATCTAGATTGTGCCTGCCAGAGGAAATCTGTTTGGGCATAAAAGCAAAACAAATCTATTGCCCATGTAAATATGGATGGTGTGAACTTGGGACCTCCCACACCAGCAGCACAAGCCTTGATCAGTTGAGTTAAAGGAGTAACTACAACATGTACATGTTATAGACTTTTATCCACAGTGTGAGCTGAGGAATGTGATCACAGTATTAGCCAGGTTATTGCATGCTCCCTTAAGTAAACAACCCAAGTGGCTCTCAGAAATTCATGTTCCTTCAGGAGGGCCAGTTAATGAAGCCAGGTCTTCACTGGCAGTCAAATTCAATGGCAGTCAACAGGAATTATGTAAACTATGCAGTGTAATTTGTGTAATTCCTGTCAACTTTGTAACCTCACTTCTACACCTAGGCTTCGTTGTGCTGTACTGATGGGAAATGCATTGCTATCAACACAGCTGTCCAGCACTTAAGGGGGTGATTTTATTAGATCGACTTCCAAATTGACTGAGTGCATCTTTACTGACCACTCAGTCAATCTGGTCAGTGGGAAGAAATCAGTCTGACAAAAACAAATTTGCTATCATCAATGTAGACACACCCTGAGTCTCTAACCACATACAGTACTTATGAAGATACTAGAGGAAACTTTTGATTACTGAAAACACTAGCCTGTAGTACTTAGGCAAAAGTAGTATCTAACCCTTTTGATGGTGTATGGCATCCACATATATGTGGTTACAAGGTAATTAGCTGGACTTCTCCAGGAGTTCACGGACAACTCGGATAGAAACACAAAAATAAGATTGGTTTTCTAGCATTTAAGATATGCTCATTTGGTAGGAGAAAAAAAAACCCAGGGCAGTGCAAG
This sequence comes from Podocnemis expansa, assembly GCA_007922195.1. Classification (NCBI taxonomy): domain Eukaryota; kingdom Metazoa; phylum Chordata; order Testudines; family Podocnemididae; genus Podocnemis; species Podocnemis expansa. Next base: position 4,783,984 of record ML682017.1, on the reverse strand, counting down.
AATCTGTCCAAAAGTATTGTAAAATGCTACAGTATACTGTCATTGTATTATGTGTGCACATTGAGCAAGGACCTTACGAACACAGAGCCCAGATCTTATTGTATTATTAGACAGACACTTTCATCAGTTTATTTGCAATTTATATAGTATATGTAATTCTATAGCATCATTGATGTATGAGGCTCTTTCTAGACAAGAATGAAATGAAGGTTTCTGACCTGAGGACCTTGCATATTAAATCAGACAATGCAAAGAGAAATGACAACCCAGGAAGGAAAACTATTTAAGGGAAAACAAACAAGGAGTCCTGTGGCACTTAAAGACTAACAAATTTATTTTTTGCATGAGCTTTTGTGGGAGAAGACATTAATTTACAGAATAATCAGAACAACAAAGGTTATGTCTACAGTGATGGTGGCAAATTTGCTGCTGTCAGACTGATTTATCCAGATTGATCGATCAGAAGTGAAGACCCGCTTTATCAGTCTGGAAGTCAATTTAAAAAAATCCCCTCCTCCAAAAAACACAGCTCTGCATTGATGAGTGTGGATTTCCCATGGATGCAGTGCAGTGAAGATGGTGTGCTAACCAGAAGCTATGAAGTTGATAGGAATTATGCAAGCTACTTTATGTAGCTTGCACAACTCCTGTCAACTACTGCTGAATTGTGCCAGCAGTGTAGAGCAGGCCTGGGATTTTTCTTTATTGTTTTTGAATAATCCTGAATAAAGCAGCAGATAATGCTGGAGCTGAAATTTGTGATAGAAAGGAAGCTAAAAGAAAGGAAGGGATTTCAGTGAGCAAAGGTCTTGTCATACAGAATGCAGTCTGTTCCAGATATAGTGGCATCGTAGAATGACACACAAGTAGTAGATGGAATGCACAGAGCATTTAGCAAAGTGTACAATTGGGTACAGGAGGAGTACAAGAATGAAATAAACAGAATGGAGTCAGAGCCATGTGCAATTTGAAGATAAAGATGAGCATGAGCTAGATCCAAAAAGAAAGAGGTTGTCCTCAGAGAGGCCTGAGGGCAGAGATTCAGTGTTTGGATCAATGGAAGAGCATGGTGGTGTTGGCAACCATAGTTTGGCTATACTATGGTAGTTAGCAAAAGCATCAAAAGTAAGGAGGTCAGAGAAGGGAAGTTTAGGGTAGCCATTGTGTTAGAAAACCAAAGAATGGACCTGAGTTTTAGGGTATGTCTATACCAGGGGTCTCAAACATGCGGCCCATGGGCCGCATGTGGCCCCTAAAGCTGTTTCCTGCGGACCTCAACAACACTATTGTTACCCAAAAAAAGCAAGGAGTCTTGTGGCACTTAAAGACCAGTATTTGCAATATTGTTGTACGAAGAGGTTTCAGTGATGCGGCCCTTGGGCTAAGGAACTAGTCCTCATGCGGCCCTCATGGTGATTTGAGTTTGAGACCCCTGGTGTATACTGATGGCGGCATAATTGCTGCCATCAGCCCAGCGTTCCAGGAACAGTTAGGAGTGAGTCTGAACTTGCTGCTCTGCTCCTGGAAGTCTGCCAGAAGTCTTGGGAGGCAAAGGGGCGTACGGGAAAGGTGACTGCAGGGGATTTACGGTCGGCTTTCCCGATTGTGTACTGGGGGCTAAAAAAGTCACTGGCACTTATGCAAGGAATTTTACATTCCTTTTGTAACTGCCAGTCAACTGCTGCCCAAAACCCGCCCCAGTGTAGACTTGGGCTTAGTGTGGGGACAGAGAAGCAGGGAAAGCAGCAAGATTTAGAACAGTAGGGTAAGGCGGGATCACAACGGACATTTAGTGTAACCCCCAACCAAAATGCAGGATTTATGTCTAAACCATCCAAAATAGGTGACTATCCGGACTCCTTTAGAAAATCTCCAGTGAACAAGATTCCGTGACCTCCCTAGGCAGTCTGTTCCATTGTCTTACTGTTTTTATATTTAAGAATTTTTTCCTGAGATTTAATCTGAATCACTGTGCTGTAGTTTGAACCCATTGCCTATTCTCCTGTCCTTTTGTGGCAAATGATAACCTTTCTATATTTTTTTTTGTGGCAGCCTTTCATCTATTTGAAGACCACTATTGTTTTCTCACTTTAGTCTCCTCTTTTTCAAACTACACATACCCATTTCCTTTGTTCATAGGTCTTGCGTTCCAACCCTTTGATCATCTTTGCTGCTTGCCTCTGGATCCTGTCCAGTCTACATCCTTTCTATACACTGTTGACCAAACCAGCACTGAGTAGAGTGGTACTATCACTTCCTGTGACTTGCATGTGATGTGTCCGTTAATGCAACCCAAAACTGAATCTGCTTTTCTGCAACAAGTGAAAAGATAGATTGAGACATATGAGATTCTTGGTCAGAAGGAATCACTCTTATTACTTCCTGCATAACAGTTTATAGAACTTCCCTCACATATACTCTGGTTCAAACAGGAATTATCTTTTGGAAAAATACTCAATTTTGATATAAAAATTGCCAGTGATCAGGAATCCAACAGAGCCTTTGGTAAACCACTGTATTGGTTAATTATCCTCATTGTTAAAATTTTATACCTTACATTACTGGAACTATAACAAAACTAATTTAGTCACCATGATTCCAATCATGGAGATCTCTAAAGGAAAAGAGCTTCTATATATAATTAGGAGGTTAAAAAACCTCTGAAAATGACCTCACAGCCTTTTTACACATTGTCATGATTTAAGATCCAGTATCTCCTCCTCCATGCCTGTATGCAACTATTGTGCCTCATTGGAAATCTGGAAATTATTCCTTTCTTGTGCTATAACTAGTACTGGTGAACACCATCTTATTTTAAATCTAGCACTGGTTCAGTGCCGTAAAATCAGTGTAAGTTTGAGATAGGAAAGAGACAATGTAATTTTGGTAGTTATTTTTCTTACGTGGTTTTGCAACTGATCACATGTATATCATGCTATGTATGTACGCACGCATGTGTGAGAAAGTGAGTGTGTGTGAGAGAGGTGGATCCATGTGCTCTAATTTCTGAATATAATATTTTACTCACTTTTCCTATTCTTAAGACAAAAAGTTACTAGGATGTGGGTTGTATTGGCGTCTTGTTCTGTTTGATGTTTGCTGAAATGGGGTGATTGACTCCAGGAACCACATTGTGTAATTTACTCTGAAACCAGCAGTGCTAATAACTAGTTCTTTCTTCTCCATGTAGAAGCTAAACAGTTTGTGACAAATTTAAGATCAAGGACATATGATTTGTTATTTAAGTTCAGGATTCAAATTCAAGAGTCAGCAGACTTTTCAAGGCAAAGACACCTCCACCCTGCCCTGTAACATATCTAGGAAAATCTTCAATGTTGAACATGGGTAGTGGATAGTGGGAAATTGGAATTCCTTCCAGAGCCAGGTAGCGATAATTCTAAAACATGAATCTTAATTAAAAATAATGGGCTAGCTCTACAACTGGTGTAAATTAGCACAGATCCTCTGACTTCAGTTGAACAATACCCATTTATATCTTTTGAGCACCTCATTTCCTTAATATTGGTTGCTCTTTTCATTTAACAGTGTTTTGCTTTACACAGAATCACTGTGTTCAACTCTGCTTGCTTTAATGAGTAAACATTGGGGAAAAAATTGGAAAGGACAAAGAATATTTTGTTTCTAGAGGTATCTGACAAAGTAAAGATTTTATTTTTAGTTCTCTTCCATGTGAAGTTTCCCTTTTAAATCTTTTAATGTTCCTCCCTTTAAATAGAAATCCCAGAGACAGCAATTTTTTTCCCCCTGCTTGGAAATGTGAAGAAATGGGCAGGTCAAAGCTGAGATTGCTTGTAGAGCTTAGGGAAAAATCACATTGCAAGTCCCAGCACAATGCTTTTATCTTTGGGGAACACAGACCAAGTATTGTGTGAAGTTCTTGTACTGTACTTGTACTGTAAGTGACTTTAAACTCTAGCGAGTTGGACAAGAATGAGTAGTAGTTTAATTTGTAATAGACTTGCATAGAGGAATGAGCAGCTGGTGGTGATCTATAATATGAATTAACCCTAACCATTTCCCCAATTCAAAATGAAGCCTTTCAGGTTGGGAGTAATTTGATTAGTTTTCCCCCCTCTCCCATCCAATTTCCATTCCTTTCTATTTTCTAAATTTGGATGGAAAAGGGAGATACAGAAAAGACTAAAGAAAGGCTCCTCTGACTCTTGTTCTATAAATCATGTGAAAAAGCCTGCCCTGATGATATTTCCTGCCAGATTTCTAGACCAGAGAAGTTTGTCTAAACTTTAGATGAATGGCTGATATGAAAGTGAGCACTGTGTGCCAGATGTTAAGCCTGTGTAATGCAGTCTAGTTCTACTAAAGTCAATGAAATTGAGTTACACCAAATGAAAATTTGGCCCTGAATTGATGGCCCTTTTGTGTTTCAACAGCTATTTTTTGTGTCACATTTCTCCTGTTGCAACGTGTAGGTCTTGTATCAAGATCCAGTCTTAAGGCTTTCTTAATTGCAACCCACCATCAAGTCAAATAATCTCAGAGTATTTTAGTTTTGATTATTTTCACTTGATTAATAATTGGAGGGGAATAATGAATATTTTCCCTTGTAGCTTTTAGTTTCCCTTCTTGGGAAAACGAAGTAGTTCATTTTCATGGCTTGTATTTCCCCCCCCTTAGAATGGGACTTGAAAGGACAGACACTGTTCGCTGCATTAAGTCTTGCCGACCAAATGATGTCAGCTGTCTGTTGGATCCTGTCCACACAATTTCTCATACTGTAATTTCACTACCCACATTTAGAGAATTTACTAGACCTGAAGGTAAGTGTTTTTTGTTCTGTTTAACATCATGGTTTTGTTTTTGGGTTTTTTTTTTTTGTTTTGTTTTTTTTTACAAGTTGCTTTGGAATTCCTTGCTTAAAGCCATAATAACTACTATCAGTGCACTAAAATGTTTGCTCAGTACCAGATGATAGAATTTATTCATTTGTTATTAATTATTTGTATTACCATAGATCCTAGGTGTCTTAGTCATGGAGCCCTGGTTTATGACTTATTGTGGCAAAAAAAAAAAATCATTCTGAGCTTAAACATACACTCGTTTTAGTCTAGGAAAATATTTGAGCCTGAAACTTCATTTGGACTATGGCCACTTCGCACTGCTCTAGCAATGAAAAGGGGCATGGAGGTGAGTGTAAATGCAATTCATGCCAACTTTAATGCCCATTTTACTCTGCCAGAGCATTGCAAACCGGGCATGGTATAAATGATCATCTTTGTCTTTGTCTGAATGACAACTTTGGCGGGGGAGGGGGGGTGTGTGAAAAAAGGAAAGAGATCTTACCCACTTTCCAGTGGTAAAATTCCTGCTGTGTTGCCATCATTGGAAAACTATATTGACTTCAGTGGGGTGAGGCTTTCACCCCAAGTTAACAAAAATAAACCTGAGTGGCACTTTCTCAAGCTAAATTGATGATTTTTGATCTATTGGAAAAAAGCTTTTAATACCATTTGAGATTTTAACATTAAATAAACTCGGGAAAATGGTAAGAGAGTGGTATGAGATTCAGAGCTTGTTGGGGTGAAACCACATACCTGCTTAAGATCAAAGGAAGCCAGTGGGTTTTCTGCATCCAAATAACTTGGGCCATTTTGAAAATCCCATCTTCCAGCTTTAGGCTATTGGCTAGATTTTAATCAAGTCAGTAATGACCAAATCCTGTTAGTGGCTGATGGCTGTTTGGTTGATTACATGAAGTGAATTGATTGTCTTTGTATAGTTTCTATTATAAATTGTTTCACACCATGAAACTCTCACCACAGACTGTCATTTTTGCTGTTATTCTTATCAGAGAGGCCATTTCAAGAATAAGAATCTCTTTTCCCCACTAAGGAAAGTCTTCTCCCGAAGCCAAAGTTACTGCACCTTGATGGGGCACTGTGGGGAAGTTACGCTGTTATTTCCTGTACAGTACCTGAGATTTATCAGTCTTTCATCTCTTAGAAGTAATATCACATATTAAAAGCCAAATTTTGATCTTTGTATACAGCTCCTGTTGACATCCATGAGAGGTACCTATGAATCTCAATTGGAACTCTGCCTTCTATGTCACTCGTGCAGAAGATGCACATTCAATAACGTTTTGTGAGATCAGGGTTTTCACTTTGCTAAACTCTATAAGAAACTTCAGGGTTGCTCACTCCCTCCTACCAGATGGGATTTTTCTCCAAATCTGCTACTGTGTCTGATTCAAGTGGAAGACCAGCACACAGTTGTTGGAGTTTTGTTTAGGTCTCTGTAGCAGGTTTAAGCGCTTGGAAGATCCTTATTTCTCCATGCCGGTTTGATGATCTGTTTTCAGAAACTTTGATACGGGTGTGTTTCTAGGAAGTGCAGAGCCTTCTGGGGCTTTTCACTGTCTTTCCCTGGGATACGTTAGAACAGACTGAAGTACAGAAAGAGATTCTGGAAAAATGCACAATCATAAAACAAAATGGTCGGGGACAGAATTTTTTTGGTTTTGATCTTCATGCCCTCACTTGAGATCAATCATCAGCCAGCCAGAACCTCAGATCTGGTGGAGAGTAAAGTATCAAGAACTGCCCAAAAAGGGAAGCTGAGGGTTCACTCTCACAGAAATACTGTGCTGCTCACTCCTCAACCTTTATGAGATGGGAAGGAATGAGTCAGGTGCAAGAAGTCACGGGGCAGAGTCCACAAATTTCTGTCTGGTCTTTGGCAAGCACAGTGGTCCTTGTGAGACTACTGCAGCTGCCTTAACTTCTCAGACCAAATTTAAAGCTGTTGTGTTGCCGCAAAAGGGAATCAGAGTTTAGGTGCGGATCTCCATGTCTTAGCACACAGCATCAGTTTAGTGGATCCTAGGAGACACGATTGCACTGTAGTCAGCCCCTAGTGGAAGGAACAGTTCATGGCGATCTTAAGAAACAATAGTGAAGTGCAAACTGATACCTGGTGTGGCTTTTTCAGACTCCAAAAGGACTCATGATTTCGACTACACGGCTTTTGACTGTGGTGGCTTGGCATGGTAAGCTAGGGAGAAATGGGGATCTCTTGAAGCCCCGCTCCATTCCGAACAAAAAAAAGCATCTTACATCTTTTTAATTATGCAAATTAAAAAACAATGGGTTAGCAGTTTTGAACAAAAATAGCCCATTATCTATTACACAACACAATTAATTTTGTAGGCTACTGTGTATTGAGCTCAGTCACATTAAATTGACTTACAGGATGTTGTCATTACACTTTTAACACATTTTGTGATGCTTTTCTTTGTTGTTCACAGAGATTATTTTTCTTCGCGCCATAACACCTGCATTCACAACCAGCCAGGCAGAAATCGTATTTCACATAATAGAAGGAAATCTAAGGGATTCTTTTGATATCACCAAACGTTACATGGATGGCATGACAGTAGGTAAGTGCAGTATTTTCTGTGTACAGGGAGTGTTTTTTTCCCTATCAGTGATCTCAGAAGGCCTAGGACAAAAGGAGTGTAACTCAAATGTAGCTTTCAAATTTGATTTTCAAGTCCACATGGGTGGGTGGTTTAATGTTCACCCTCTCTGGTTATATTGTGGTTTATTTGATGTGATTTTACAGACTTTGATTTTGCCTCAGCATAGGTTTGAGGAAAATATGAAACATAAATCAGTTGCAAAATGGATCTAATACAAATGTAAATTGTCTTGTTTTAAAAATCCCCCTTCCTTATAATACAAACAGAAGAACAGAACGGTAGATTTTAGTGGTAAAATTTCCCCATTTATGCCCCACAGCCCCCCTCTTATTGACTCTTTAAACGGCATGGTAACAATTTGTAGTGACTAATAATTCATTTACATTATAACTTCAGGGTAATTCACTGAAACTATAACTCTTTCAAAACTGATTGGTGGTCAAACGCAAGAAAGTAGGTAGACAGTCTTCCTAGCAGGTAGGTCTCAAATTGTGCTACTGTCTCTCAAGGTTCTGTCAGTTGGACATATTTAAATAAATTCCTGAATGTGTGGCCACTTTCTGGCTTGTATTAGAGCAGTGCATAAAATCATTTGGTTTAAAAAGGATTTGTACACAGGACATGCACTCCTGGGATCAGATTGTGCCCTAAGCATGGGATTTGAAGACTGAAATTTGCTTTGCTTTGTCTTAGTATGTATCTATGAAAACAAAGGAATATTTTCTATGCTTTTTGTATTTTGTACATACATTTTACACACTGTGCCCATACTTATATATTTACTTATGAAGAGGATTCTCCTTCTGGTTGTGGGTAAACTGCTTGTATTGTTTTACTTATTGAAATGCTGATAAAGAGTAAAATATTCTCATGAGGCATTGTATTTAACCGGGTCTCTAGGTGGCACTGCTGTATTTCAGAAATGTGATGATGAAGGATCAGAAATGTTTAAGCTTATATTACTGCAGATAAAACAAACAGTCATTAGGTTTGTAGCACATTCTTTATCAGACGGAAGTGTACAGCTGAATGCCAAGAAAGACTTATATGATTGCAAATTTCAAGCATTAGTTTGATTCTTTCAGAAAATAGCTACAGTATTTTTCTTCCCCCACATTTGTTCTTGTCTGAAAAAATAATCACATTTATAGAATTCTGACTGGCCATGGCATTTGTGCAAGGGATACTTTCCAGTTTTGCACAATAAGACTTAAAGCAAATGGTACTTTATGAAACATATTTCAAGCTTTAGGTAGTTGTGTATAGGAGGAGAAGGATGGATTTGCATGCAAAGCAGAGAATTAGTACACCTAATCAGCATACCCAGCTGCACAGGAGACTTCCTATCTGACTTTGGGAAAGTCATTTAACCTATCTGCACCTCAATTCCTCATGTGCATTATAGGAAAAATTATATCTACATACATTGTCTTGCAGATTTGAGGACTTTAACTCAGTCATAGGTTAAAGGTTTATTGTAGAAAGGAGTGGGTAAGATTTTGTGACCTGAATTGGGCAGAAGGTCAGACTAAATTATCATATTGGTCCCTTCTGAACTTAAAGTCTACAAAGCATTAATATATTCTTGCATGTAAAAGTACTTTGCAGTCCTTTAGCACTGTTCCTGCATTAATCTCAAAGTGTCATTATTTGTTTCATTCTATGGATAGATTAGATTTGCATTGCTAAGTGTTAATTCAGGCCAGGGCCTGAAGTGACTACATTGGGAGCAAGAACAGGGTCTCAATTTGCAAAATCCTGCTTTAAAACAACAGTGAAATAATGTACCTCTTGTAGAGTAGGGCCCATCTGTACTTCCTTCAGACATTGTCTATAGGTGCAACTAGTAACAATTCTGCTCTTCTTACAAGTATTTTATTATTGCATTTGTTTATTTTAATAGCTCCTAAAGTATGCCAGGAACCTTCCATCATGCAGAAAAAGACATGACTTTAATCCCAAGGAGTTTATAACCCAGTTTCAGAGATGACACAGTTAGAGAGGGATGTGGTTTGCCAGTATAGAGGAGGGGAAGAAGAATAGGGGTAACAACAGTAAAATTACATAGTTCTTCAACAAAGGAGATGATGGAGCAAAGAATTTAATTTTTCTGATAGAAATATACTGAATGAATAAACAGAAGTCTTAACTGTCAAGCAAGGGCAGAGCCCTAGGTGAGTCCAGGTGTGCTTGGGCCCACCCACTTGGCCCTGAGACCCACCCCTCCTACTGCCTGGCAGTAACACAAACCTTGTTCTTGTGGTTGCAGGCTGCCTAGTGGCCATGAGTGGGACAGAGGTGCCGGCACTGACACCTCTGCTTTGCTCTTGACTGCAAGGCAGGGCAGCCATGGCCATGAGTGGGGCAGAGGCAACAGCACTGACACTTCTGCTCAACTTGTGGCCACTGGGCCATGCAGCTGCAACCAGAGCTGAGGTACTGGCGTCTCTGCCTCACTCAAAACCACGGTGTCCAAGTTTGCGTTGCTGCCAGCCCAGGTATTGTGCGCCTCTCCCTCCCTCAGGGAGCAGCTTCTGGTCACACAAGTGGAAGCTATCCTTGGCCAGGCCCATCCTGTATTTTCAGGGCCAGAAAACAAGGGCCGGCTACACTCTTGCTGTCAAGTTTCCATTTGTTGTAGGCTTAGCAGAGGAACTGGCACTACAAGAGGGATTAAGAAAAAGAAAGGATAATACCTTTATGTACCATCTCATGGAAGTTGTGAAAAGAAAACAAGGGGATGGTGGCTGGTGCATTGGGGGGACAGGTGCTATAATACAAGAGAAAGTCTTAAGTAGAGAAGATTTAAGTAGCTCCAAGAAGGCAATGATGGAAAGTCTGATGTTGATGCCATGGAGAAGATGGGAGGACTTGAAGATGTGGGTACTTCATCAGATTAACAGGCCAGGAAGACTACTATGGTGGCAGTGTTTTGCATGAAAAGGAATAGTGGTTGATGTGGGTGTCACATAGGTCAGAAGAAGAAAATTATCAGAGATTCCTTTGGGCTATTACTTGCTATGTGCATGAACCCCCAGGATCTGATCTGGATAGAGACCTCTTTAAAGTTTTAATGAAATAAATACTAATGGGAATTGTGAGATTATGGGAGACTTCAATTTCCCAAATGTAGATTGGAGGCAAGTGCTAGAAATAATGGTAGACCCCACATTTTCCTGGATATGATAGCTGACTGTTTTCTTCACCAAATAGTAATTGAATCAACAAAAGGCAGTGGCACTTTAGATTTGGTGTTGGTGAGTAGTGAGGACCTCATAGAAGAGCTGGCTTTTAGAGACTAATTTGGTTTGAAAGGTCATGACCTAATTTAGTTTAAACTAAATGCAAGATTAAAGAAAAATAGACCTTCTACTAGGATTCTTGATTTTTAAAAAAGCAAACTTTTTTAAAAAAATAAGGGAATTAGTTAAGGAAGTGGAGTGAACTGAAGAACTCAAGGATGTAGAGACTTGGAATTACTTAAAGTCAAATTTCCTTGGAGGAGCAAAGGAAAAGTGAGGAGACACCAGTGGTGAAAAAACTAAGGATGGAGATACTTTCAAGCAAGAATCAGTGAACATTAGTATCGAACCAATGGAGAAGCAGAAGAGGGTGAGTTTGAAGCACAGGCCCTGAAAATTGGCTAGGAGGAAGTTGTTGAGACCTTGCTGAGAATGGCTTCAGCAGAGTGGAAAGGAAGAAAGCCAGACTGGAGGGCCAAGTTCCTGCATAGAGCTCCAAGCTAAGAGCAGAAAGACATTACTGTGGAGATAAGTGCTTCCAATATTATTATTCTTATTCATACTTGAAAATGATGCCAGGCATGGCACTTTGCCTCTTAAAAAAAATGCTGTGGGATTCCTAACAGTGTGTAATACAATGGGACTCCAGTCTGGATTCAGGCATCATAGTTAGAACCTCAGTTTTGCACTAAATCCTGAAGAAAGCTTGGTAACAATTCTAAATCACTTCTTACTCTGGAAGTGAGGAGAAGCAAAGTAATAATATAGACCTATGTTTTTTCTTCAGAGCCTTTTATGGAGTTTGTGCTGCATACCTCTTTAGCTAGCTGTCAGTGAAAAATGAAGAAGGCATTAATGACATATTAATGCCTAAGGCATTAGCAGATGCTATAACGCTCTTTCCTCAGCTATGCATTTGTTTTTTTTATACATATATGTAATACTGCCTGTAGTCAGAAAGGCTGGTAAATTTCAGGAAGGTTTTTTAAGTTTGTAATGTAACTCTGAATAATCCTGTTTGATATTTTTACTGTAAGAGTTTATGCAAAACCAAGTATATTCCTTCATTTAAAGTTAAAAAATGTTACTACTATTAGCAGAAGCTTTCCTGAAATCACATCATGTACAGAATTTCAGCTGGCTAGGTGCCTATGGATAACAGAGATTTTTAGGGGAAACTGAGTTGGTATTTGAATGTTCAGATTTCAGTAACCTTTGTGGCAGCAGGAAGCTGATTGATTCCTTGTGATTGTGCAGATATGTTCTGTTGCCTGTGACATTAAACATAGGCCTATTGGTATTTTCAAGTTGTACAATTACAGAATTATAGAAATTTAGGGCTAGAAGGGAACTCAAAAGATCAAGTGTAATGTGAGAAATCCAACTTGAAAAATGTATTAAAATATTGGTCTCTGTTGTCACCAGTAGCTTCAGTGTTAAGAGAAGAAAGGGTGTCCAATGTAACTATGTACATTGATTATTTCAGGAATAGAGAATATCATGACACCTGTAATATGAACTCCCATGTTTCATAAACAAAAAGTCTGATTTTCCTCTTACACCACTGTTACACCAACATAACTCCACTGACTTCAGAGAAGTTGCTCCTGAATTATAGCACAATCCATATCTTGACTTGACTCACTCTCTCATGCGTTACTGTATTCCATGGTGTGGCTTTTGAACCATAATATATAAAGGGACATTGTACTGTATAGATGTAGCTAAACTCTGCACATGCCAGGGTCATGCTTACTTCCATGTTATTACCATTGAGAAATATACATCATATGGTTCAAGAATTTAAAAATAAATAAATAACCCCAAAACTAAACAGATTAAGTGGCATAAAAGTATGCATGTACCCATGATATTCTATATCATTTTTTATGTGGCTTGTTGAGGAGCCGGCAAAGTGGGATTTTCTCCGACGAAAGCTCATGCAATAAATACATTTGTCTTTAAGTGCCACAGGACTTGTTTGTCTTACTGAACTAGACTAACACAGCTACCCCATTGGAACTTAATGTTTGTAGTTCCATCATTTCCCAAACATGTGGCAAGTTCATATTTACTCCACAAATCTGTGTGGTAGAATTTAATCTAATTTCACTCGAGTGATCTAGTGCAGCAGTTCTCAACAACTATGTCAAGATATATTACTGTGTTTTCCACACAGCAGCAAGTGTATTGCAGAGAGCTGGGGCTGTTGGTGGGCAAGTTGGTATGTCCTATATGGTGATGCACACAGCCAAGATTATCATGACCCACAAAAAGTTGAGAATCACTGGGATCTATTGTGAATCCTGCCACTGACCTGCTCTGTGACATTGGGCAAATCCCTTTGCTTTGCTTCTGTTTCCCACTTAGGTTTTCTTTCTCTTGACTCTGGACGGCAAGCTCTTTAGGGCAGGGACTCTTTTAAGAGGTGTGTGAACAATGTGTAGTACAATGGAACCCAAGCATGGATTCAGGTATCTTGTCACTGCTCTAATACAAACAATAAGAACCTTCCTGCAGCATTTTGGGGAGCCAATTGAACACAGGTGTAAGTGTAACCTGCTAGGGTGGGCTCGAATGCATTCACTTGCCCCTCTCCAGTGCCTAACAGAGAAACCCTTGCAGAAAGCAGCTAGAGATCCAGGATCCAGTCTGTACAGGACTCACAGCAAAGACTGGTCAGAGTTCCCATCCCACATTAAACTACTACTCAGCATAAACACAACGATGAACTTTATTAACTAACTAAACAATCTTATCCTAAAAAACCATGATAAATTTAAACAAAACAGAAGGAAACCCAGAGTCCCAAAGTTCAGGTGAAGTCACACCCTTATCTCAATTGTAGTCTTTTTAAGTCTTTGAGGCTTGAATGCAGAACAAAAGCAATCCTTATCATCTCTAGCTGCAGGAATCTTCAAGCAAATGCCATGCAGTCCTTTCTTCCTCCTGTGTAACTAGCACCACACAATCAGGTCACTGGCTATCCAGCTCTCAGTTCTGTTGCCGACAACTCCCTTGCAAAACTGTCCAAAGCCGGGAGAAAACATTCTGCAGTCCATTCTCACTCAGCTCCTTTCACTCAGTCCCTGAACACATGGACTCTGCAGCTCTCTCTGTTTGCTCTTCTCAGGTTTCTCCCAGCGCATGCAACTCCAACATAACAATAAAATTTGTGAAGCATGCTCAATGTGCTACCACACACTCTCTTACCAGAAAATTCTGGTTTCTGCACTAAAAAAATCTGCCCAGCAACTTAACCCAGCCGTAAGGGATCCCTGAAAGAGATTATTCCTTTTTAGGCATGTGGGTTACATAAACTGTTCATCTCTCATTGAAATCATGGAGAGTTGGGCGAGTTATACTGAGGGATTAAGTTGACTGTCTGTCTCTCTCTCTCTCTCCCTCCCCCCGGACACTACTACAAAAAATAAAAAATCTCTGTCATGACCCTGTCGCTAGCATGAAGCAACAATGAATGATGACTTGCAATACAAAGCTTCAGCAGTCCAGACACTATAACCAGCATATAAAGCAATGATGGTATTCAGCGTATTTTTAGAAAGGCTTAGAGGGTGCATTTGGAAGAGGACACAGACCGGTTTTCACCCTTTCAGCTGATATTTCTCTGTTCTAGTTTTTGCCCATTTCTGTTCAGGGTTGCTCCCTTCACAGGAGTGACTCCTCAGCAACGAATTTTATTTTTGTGTGCCAGACTGCCTTATCAATAGCTTCACAGTGGAGAATAGGTTTCCTGGAAGCCATTTTGTAGGCTGGCTGCTAGATTCATTCTCTGAACCTGCCCTTTCAAAGAATGGATGGCTGCCCTACTCAGTAGTCAACATTTCATCTGCACCCCCAAAATATGTGATATTGGAGGGCTCTTCTGGAAATGAGCTCAGAATTACAAGAGAAGCTGAATTTTCATTTTGTATGAGAAAAATGGTCACTGCACTTTTCTAGCAAGAATTATTTTCCTGCTTGAGATAGATAATCTGATGCCAAGTTTCACTTCAGTATTGTACAGTAGCTACCTAATTCTTCGCTGATCCCTATCCATTTTTACTCCTCACTTAAGAGAATGCAACTGGCCACTAAAACATTGTGTATCATCCTCTTAACATTTTCATGAAACCAACCGTTGAAGATCTGTGAATTGCCATGGGAATTCAAAAGCTTGCCTGCTTTAGGGAACTGATACTGAGGATTGGAGCTTTCACCGTTGTTGGACACTGGATCAAATTATGTACTGTAGACAAATAGTCTGGCATGCTTTGTTAACTTTTAAACACTGTATTGAGGTGTTGTACACCAGACGATGTGCATAAGTAAGCGTGACCATATCTAGAGCCTCATGCATTAGAAAAATATCCACTAGTAGAATGTTGATTCTGCTCTCATTTATACCTGTATAAATCAATACAATGATGCCTGCGTTGGTGATATCAGAATCTAGCACTACCACTGAATCTCTTTGTGAATTCAGCATTGTGAGGCACTTTGGCTCTGTTTGCACAGCTCTGAGGGTGCTTTTCAGCCGAGGCTCTCCAAGTGCAAAGAATTATTATTAATGATTGTGTTACTACAACTGAGCTGGTCTGTTGCTATGATTTGCAGCAGTTTTTGCACGTCATGAGACCTGCACACAGAAAATTATGATTTGGCTTGAGTCTATTAATTTTTCCCAGCATGATGCATGGATGCCATGGCTCATTCTAAAGAAAAAGTCATTAGATTTAAAGGGGTTAAACGTGGCATGCTGACCCCTTACTTCAGTCTTATTCTGTGAATTTGGTCAGGGATTAGCATTCGTTATCACTCAGAAAACTTTCTTCTTCAGAAAGTCTGCAAACAATAACAACAGAGCAGTCATCCCCAGGTGATGACTGACTGGCTGTGTAAGGGCTTTCACACCAAATCCTCAGGATTAGGTACTTTCTCTTTTTTGGTAGATTGAATCACACAGTCATGTCCCGCTGTGTGCCATAATGTGGCTCATAGCCAAGAAATGCTTAAGGTTACAATAATTAATTGCCTTGGTGACACAGATATGCTACTGTAGTGGAGCTTAGCGGAAGCTGGCTTATGTGGTAATGGGACTGGGAAGGTCCAAATCATAACACATATGCACCAAAATTACACACAAAACTGGTAATTGCAAATGCATTAAGGACTCAGATACTATGGTGATTGGGACTAATAAAAACTATAGCTATAAATAAATAGACACTGTCAGTTAAATGGGATTGTTTTGCCTGAGCACAGGCATATCTAGTGTATGTCATTTAGGCTTGCTTATTGTAACATTTGGCCTTGAAGCTTTTCACATCTTTTTGAGACAGCTGAAAAAGAGAGTGGTAGTTATATTAGTTTGTGTACCGCAAAAACAAGAGTCCTGTAGCTCCTTAAAGACTAACGGATTTCTTCGGACATAAACTTCCATGGGCTCCATCTGACAAAGTAAGTAGGAGCCCACAAAAGCTTATGCCTGAAGAAATCTGTTAGTCTTTAAGATGCCACGGGACTCTCATTGTTTTTGCTATAAATAGAAACTACTTAACCCATAGAAAGTTCTCAAAAGCTTAGGACTGAAAAGATGAAAGACGTCAATTGTGGAAAATGGTTTTGTTTCTCTCAGAATAGTGCAAGTATAGTTAGTTAATCTTACTGTGTTGTCAGCTTGGAAGCCCTTTGCAAGGTTTTGTCCCCAAGGCAAACTAAAGGTCTAAAAGCACTTTGAGTTTGCCAGAGCCAAGATAAGAGCACATCTTTCTGAATTTATGGAGTACTCTTAAGAAAGATTACAGTATTTGTAAACTAGTCAAACTTCACTAGAATCAAAGATTATGTTTCTCTTTCACAGTGGTTAAGCTGTATGATCTAACATGACAGATAATATTGAAAATATTAACCATTAGTTTCTGGCTAAAAAACTCTAAATTCCACAAATCCTGTATATAATTAAAAACTACAGTTTCTTCTATCCAATCAAAAGTTTTCTAAAGCTCACAATTGTTAATAAAATTAATTTTTTGATGAACAATTGAAGTACTGCAATTATAGTAAATTGCATTCTGAACTTCAACCATCAAATATGGTTGTGAAGTAAAATAAAGTTCATTTTTAATTGAGAATATCCCAGAGCATAGCATTTCTACTGTAGTTCCCTTGTAAAGAAAGTGAACTCCTTGCAACTAAGAATCATTAATCCTCAAATGTATGAGACTTTTATAACCCAGTTTGAAACCTTCATAGACTGTTCTATTACAAACTGAAGACTTTACACTTAATTGTATATTTGGTCAGACTTTATGTAAAGCTTCATTTATAAATGATTTTAAAGGTTAAGAAATAATTAATAAAAATCATAACTGATGCGTGTTATATGTAGTTATGGAGATGTCTGCAGATTAACATTATACATGGCTCCTCTGTAGAATGGGGCTCAGCTCACTTGCTAGGAGATTCTCTGTACTGTAAAGTCTTTAAATCATAATTTGAGGAGTTCAGTAACGCAGTTGTAGGTTAGAGTTTTACTACAGGAATGGGTGGGTGAGGTTTTGTGGTCTGAATTGTGCGGGTCAGACTAGATGATAATATTGGTCTCTTCTATGAGTCTCTGGTTAGAAGCAACCTTTTGTCCAGTTTGGCTCTAGGAATCTATAACAATTGATTAATCATTCATTAGCTAATTCTAATTAAATTATACAAACATTAAATCAAGATGGTTAGGACCAGGGAAAGTTCCAAAGGGGAGCCATGTCAGCCTAGTTCAGTAACACAGACAAGTAGTCAAAGTGGGATTTTATCCCCACAAAAGCTCATCCAATAAATACATTTGTTAGTCTTTAAGTGCCAGAGGACTAGGGAAATAAACTTTAATTGTGATAATCTCAGAAAAAAAAAGTTGATGGGGTCACCCTAGTAGTGGGCGTTTGACTTGAAAGAACAGCCCCAAATAGATGCTTCTTTGGATCAAACTAAGGATGAGGGACTGCAGCTTATCCTTGACTGCTGGGTGCTCTTGAACCACATCCATATTTCTTGTTAAGAGCTGCAACTAATTACTTCATAGCTACTTACAGTGAAGGGTCAGCTGTGCATTCAAATATGTAGCATTTG
The DNA here is from genome assembly GCA_007922195.1 of Podocnemis expansa. Taxonomy (NCBI): domain Eukaryota; kingdom Metazoa; phylum Chordata; order Testudines; family Podocnemididae; genus Podocnemis; species Podocnemis expansa. Next base: position 4,766,161 of record ML682017.1, on the reverse strand, counting down.
ATTGAAAGGGGCCATCGTCTTTTCTAGTACTGCTGGGATGTGGCTGGAATGTAAAAGGATGAGGGAATCTCTCTTCTTCTTTGCTCATACCACTGCACAGGGCTGGGGAGCAACAGGAGACTGCAGCGGAAAGGGTGGGAGAGGGCCCACTTCGTTTCTTGTATGTAATAATTTAAAAGGTGCTTTTCACCAGGTGCAGATATGATCCTGGATTAATGACACTTAAAGGCTCATGATGTGTTATACAACCCTCAACTTCTAAAACTCTGTATTTAGAGTCAAGAGAACAGCTATTGAGTCATGATGGCAATTGGGTCTTGTTAGCAGAAACTAGGGAATGTTTAAGTAGCAAGAGAATGGGGATGTCTTTGTGGCAAGAGGGGAATTAGGGAGCTAGGATAGAAGTCCTAGCGAAGTCAAAGGAAGAGACAGATTGGGGCACCTTAGGCTGAGGTTTCTGAGTTATTTTTGAGTTACCTGTAAAGCCAAAGGAAGGATTTGGGTTTGGAAACTATCTCAGGCTGTGTGGCTCTGCTGAGCATGGGGAAAGGACTCACTTCATTCACCAGGTCCTAGCAGATGCATCTTTTCCTCCTCAAATTAGTCAGTTTGTGCTGACAGTGTGCATTTAAGGGTTTATGGAGAAATGGCAGGAAAGAAAAAAATGAGCTTAATGATGTCTGAAAATCCCCCTCATAGCTGTCAGTCACAGCTCCACAGTTAAACTGTTCCTGGACAGCAGAATTCACATCCTTCCATTTCACATAGCAGTAACTGAATCTAGTGTCTAAATTTAACTGAGTTACAGGCCAAATAACAAGCCAATTTTCAACGACTCGCCCCCAGCCATATAAAATAGTCACCAACTTTTCCAGAGAAAGTAATTAAACATCAGTCTTTTCTCAAAGTTCACTTCACTTTCTCACTTTCTGCTTCCTGCAGCTCAACAGTCTTCACAGATCGACATTATCATGAATCAGTCAGATAAGCCACCCTTTGGGAATTTCAGCATTAAACAAGGGGAAAAAATTACTCCCCTTCATCATTTTTATTTACACTGAGGAAAACCAGTGGATCTCTCAGGCAGGGCCATGCTAGGGGTTCTGGTGCCTGGGGCAAGCAGCCCCAAAGGTGCCCCCCAGCCCAGATCTGGGGCCCATCTATACAGCGGCAGGGATGGGGTTGTCACGCTTCCCCACTGTGGCCAGAGCCAGCAGTGGGGGTCCCTACCCCATTGTCATGGGGAAAAGGGACCCCCCTGCTGCCTCTGGCCACGACAGGGGAAGCGATTGCCCCTGCTGCCTCTGGCCATGGCAGGGGGAAGTGATCCCCTGCCGCGGCCAGAGCAAGCAGGGGGGATTGCTTCCCTGCTGTGGCCAGAGGTGGCAGGGGAGATTCCTTCCCCCTGCCATGGCCAGAGGCAGCAGAAGCGATGACTTTCCTGCAGCACCCTTTTAAATTGGCGCCCAAGGCAAAGCAGCTTTTGCCCCGCCATAGTTATGGCCCTGGTCTCAGGATCTACCAGCTACTTCTTTTGTCAGATGTTTCTCTGATCTTTCTGCACAGCCTTCTTCAGTGGCTACTTCACTCTCAGATCCCCAGGTAGCCTCTGACCATAGGTAGCATGCTGGGTAAGTAGTAGGGCCAGGACTGAGGAACAAACTCAGCTGGATGTGTGACACAGCTGCTGAGATGCCTTGAAGGTATGACAGGGCTGCCAAATGTGTGACTGTCATGTGAAATGCACAACACATGGTGGCCATGCCTCCTGTCCTATTGAAGTTAATGGGACTATTGCCATCAGCTGCAGTGGCAGAAGCAACTTGTGTAGATTCCATGCTAGCCCGTTTTTCCTTTATATTTCTTAAACACATCCCCATTGCCTCAGCCTCCTATAGGCCTGATCAGAAGTGACTGCTGAAATCCACCATCTAGGTTGTCCCCTCTGGCAAAACACAGCAGGTTCTGTCATCATGGTTATTAGCTTTGCCTGTCAGTCAGCTTCTATGGCTATCCTCCTCTGCCCCTCTCTTTGCAATCTATGACTATATTTTGCAATGAAAATGACACTAACAAATATCCGTAAGGAGCAGGATGTCATGCAGTATTCAATATGACATTATCCATTGTAATTTTATGGTTCACTCTAGCTGATTGTTTATTTTCACATATTGTAAATTAGAGTGAGGGTCTGATCTCTCTCTTGATTTAAAAAAAAAAAGAAAAAAATGCCAACTGACTTCAGTGATGCAGGATCAGGCCACAAATAAATAACTTTTATAGTTCTATATCTCTACTTTTCAAGAAAGTTAACAACTAAATATGCTGACTCTTGTCCTGCTGCATTTAGTATTTCAGACATGCAGCCAATTATTCTTCCTTTTTAAATACCATTTCAAGAGTGTCTATGGAAAAGGATATTACATAAACAAAAAGATGAGCATTAATCCAGTTTTACTGAGAATTATACATACACTGCAGTTTAAGAATCCAGAATATGGCTTTCCTCGATTTCTAGCTACCATGTTCCCTTTATTCTTCCTATAATTCCTTGACAATTTATCCCATCTTTAATTTTAGCACCCAGGATTGTTACAGTGAAACAATTTAATACAGTCTTGTCATCTTCTTCAAGACAAGCCCTTTATCCTCACCAAACCTAAGCTGGATTCAGTACTTCCATGTAAAATGAAGTACAAGATTTTATTTTAAGAATAGCATCATAGTATTTAGCTAAGGGCCAAACGTGCTTCTGTCTGTTAACTTGCCATGTGAGAAAAATTAACATGGAGGAGAGCAGGACAGGATGACAAACAAAACTGTTTATTAGTTTTATCCTTTTATTTTGGTGCTATGAGACCACAGAAAAATCATTGTTCTAGAAGAGCAGCAATAGTAATTGCATCTATGTGTACGGAAGTACATTTGGGACCAATATGTAGCAAGTAATGACAGAAAGAAGATGTGTGTGTATGCTAACATGAACAAGAATATACTAAAGTGTATTTAAACTTCATGTAAGTATTGAGGGAATTAATCATAGCCTTGTCTACTGGGTTTTCATTTTGTTCTTATGCCACATACTTAAAGCTAGTGTTATCTAAAGCACCAGAACATTTTCCCAGACCCCACACACCTCTCCAAAGCAGAAGAAAACAAAATCCAATCCCCCAACATACACAAACATCAGCAGGCACACACAAGCCTTCTGTGAAAACAAGCTTCTTGATTTTTAGCAATTAGTTGAACTGATTGACTAATTTTCTCTGATTCTAATAGAGTGTTTTACTAATGAAATAAGGAAAATTATGGGTTGCATCCATCTTGTGTGTGACTCCAGCTGGCTTCCTGGTTTGTAGGGAAAATGGAAAGAAGAATAAAGAAAAGCCTTAAAACAATAAAGATTAACAACATTTTTGAGTGATGCTGACAAATGGATAGTGATATTAACTGTATGAGTAAAACATTTAAATCCTGACTCTGCACCTTTAAAATCAATGGGAGTTTTGTCCTTGATGTCAGTTAGGATAGGATCAACCCTATTTACAACAGTCATTGCTATAGTTTGCTTGTTCTAATAAATGTGCATTTCTGTGACCCAAATTTTCCACTGGAAGAAGGAGAGTGCTAAAGAGAATAAGGATAATCTTGGAGTTATGGCACTGGATCCAGGCAATCTGGCTTCAATTCTTGAGTCTCCAGTAGCCTTTTATATGACTTTAGGCAAATCATTTAATCTCTTTGTGCTTCAGTTCTCCATCTGTAAAATAGAGATGATAAATTCTATCTTCCACTGTTGTCGGTATTTTAATATAAGATCTTTGGGGTAGAGGCTTTCTCTTAACCTATGTTTGTTTAGAGTCTAGCACAATGGGGTCCTTATCTTAGTTAGGGCTTTGTTGCTGTACTGTAATAATAATACTTAAAAATTAATGGGAGAAACTTACTTAAAACCACCTGCCCTAAGTAGCAAGATGCATGTTGCCCAAGACTGGGGTAACAGAGATTGCAATAGCCAAACTATCCCAGATATAATTATGACATATTTGCAATAAAGAGGTTCTGTATTTTAGGAATAACTAAGGCCTAGATAACACATTACAAAGAGTTGGGCTAATCAAAACTGAGCACAGCTCTTCAATTTATCTTTGTAATCATGATCCAAAGGGGTAGCTGTGTTAGTCTAGTTCAGTAAAACAAACAAGGAGTCTTGTGGCACTTAAAGACTAACATTTATTTTTTGCATGAGCTTTTGTGGGAGAAAATCCCACTTCGTCAGACACTTTGAAGATGGAGGAATTTATTCTGCAAGTTCCCCCATCTTCAAAGCATCTGACAAAGTGGGATTTTCTCCCATGAAAGCTCATGCAAAAAATTTGCTAGTCTTTAAGTGCCCCAGGACTCCTTGTTTCTTAGTAATCATGTTGCCCTACATTTAATAACCCTTGTGTGTTGAAGATTGGATTTCCTGAAGACAAATACTAAGGCAAAGTAGAAGCTGCCTCTCTGGATCATAGACCCCAACTGGTTAATGTAATAAGACCAGCAGTAGTTCTCCCAAATTCAAGATACAAAATTTTTGGCAAATCACCTTCATAATACAAAAACATAAGCAGAAACCAGACAGGGAGGTGAACTGCCTGAGGGTCCTACATAGTTCAAAGGGGAAAAATGTAATTATATCTTAGAGATCCAGACAAACCAAGGAATACCTGAAGCTTTGAATGGCAATAATAGAAATGCTGCTGAAAGGATTATCAGCACTGAGTTTAACTGTCATATTTATCTGATATTCTCTTAGGTAGCACCTCAGTCATTTAGATTTCAAACCCAGTACTAGTTTCTCTAAGGATTTTTATTAACTTTTTTTTATTATAGAACTCCCTTGAAAATGAAAATTGTGTTATTCTTTAGGATGTCCTTAGTATGTATGCTGCTTTACAAGATTAAGTCCCTGTCCCTGAAGAGTTTAGACTGAATCAAGGATTCAAAGAAAGGCAAGGAGAAGAAACGCAACATGAAAGTAAAGTCCTTGAGTATTTAAGAGTCTTGTTAATGCCCTATGGTGCGTGAGTGTGTTTCAGTTTTGACATGAGCTAAGCTCTAGTCTAAACCAAAAGATGGAGATGTGAGATATGAGCACAGAATGTATTGTTAGTGGTGGAAGGCCAGACACAAAGTAAGAATTTGAAGGGGAGTTAGTGGAGAAGCGCAGAGTTGCTTGGCATAAGGTAAAAGGGAGACTGTTTTAGACACAGGAAATGGCATAAAAAGTAACATGGAGTTGCCAGAGGGAAGAAGAGAAAAAGGTTCTGACAAGCAGAGTCAAGTAGTAAAGTGGAATGAATGAATGAGGGGATAGCAGGGACCAGGATCCAAGATAGAGACATGGGTAAGTGTGCCAAGCCTTGAAAGTGAGATCAGGCTATAAATTTGGTCATGGAAGACTCAGAAGGGCAGGAGAGTGATTCCAGCAGGGTAGGTAGAGGACAAAGTAAGATACTGTTACTTTGACTGGAGCATCTTGAATGAACTGATGTAGGGAGAGAAGAAAAGCCAGGAGACTGTAGAAAAGTCACTGTGGTTAGAGACAATGAGATTATGGACAAGACTTTTAGCAGTGGGGTCACATAGGAAGAGGTGGATTTTACAGGTGATAAAGATGTGACAGGATTTAGTGGGAATCTAGTTGAGGAAAAGGAGGCAGAGAGAAATTACTACAAACTGAGATACCAGTAAATACCAAATGCAGGGATCTTTATGATTAAGGTCTGATGTGATATTAGAGAATGTTTCTCTAGGATTGGTGAGACATCACTATTATGCTCCTTACAAATGTAAATCTATAAAAGTGGGGAGAAAGGTACCAGAGAAGAGTCAATGATGCAAGATGGCAAACGGATAAGGAAACTATGCAGATGAGAAGATGAGGAGGGTACTGAGTCAAAGAGACTGCTAAGGGGGCTCATAAACAGAGAAGCTGAGAGAGACAGATTTTTATAGCTTCTAAGGTGAGAAGGAACCGTTATGTGCCTCATACTCTGACTTATTGCATAATACAGGCCAGCATAACATTTTACCTAGTAATTCTTGCATCAAGTTCATAGTTTTTCATGTTTAAAGCAGCACCAGGAACCAGTCAAAGTGTAGCTAGGCCTTACATGTTTGCATTCATTTAGTAAACATGGTTATTTGGAACCCCAAATAGGCCTGTGATCTCCTCATATTCATCCTGTCTTTGCTGTGTGAAGAGTAAAAGACATAACAGGTATGCAACCTGTTCATGGCTCGCTTTTCAGTATTGGTTTGATTTCTGATGTAGTTCTTGTCATATTGTAAGTGCAACATTTGAGCACAGCTGCAGTTGCTAGTAGCCAAAACCTCCAACAGCCAGAAATAGGACACTAGATGGGGAGGGCTCTGAATTATTTCCCTGGTGAAGTCTTTCCTTGATGTCTGGCTTGTGAGTCTTGCCGCCAAGCTTACAGTCTAGCTGATCACCATAATTGGGGTCAGGAAGGAATTTTCCCCCAAGTCAGATGGCAGAGACAAAGGGAGGGGCATGTTTCACTTTCTTCTGCAACATTGGGAATGGGTCACTGCTGATTTGAACTAGAGTAAACGGTGAATTCTTTGTAACTTACAGTCTTGAATCACAGTTTGAGGACTTCGAAACCTCTGGCTGAATTACTGAATCTAGCACAGGAATAGGTGGGTGAGGTTCTGTGACTTGCGATGTCCAGGAAGTCAGGCTAGGTGATCACAGTGGTCCCCATCTGGCATAAATTTCACTGAGTAAGATGATAAAGCAAAGTGCTACAAAGGCATTATGGGTGGCTGCTGTTCTTCCCACCCTGGCATGTAGCACATGTGCACCATTTAGAAAGCAGTCATTCAGAGAACGAGAGAGTCAGTCCTTCAGGTTTCATGAGGTGAATGCAACATAGTGGTGTTTTCATAAACTGGGCATCATAAGGAAACTCTGGCATAGCACAGTTACTTGTCTCTTGGTCAAACAGACCTTTATTTTGCAAGGTAATTATGTCCACATAATTGTTCATGCAGTGGTAGCATAGCACTCAAGGTGAAGACTATGGTAGAGGAATGCTACAAAGGCCAGTTTACATATAGAGGGTGAAATCTCAGCCCCACTGAAATCAAAGATAAAACTCCCATTGACTGAATAAGGCTGGGATGTCACCCAGAATGTTGGCTGCTCAACTTGGACTTTACCTCAGATATCTCTGCTGTTCATATTTAACAATATAAATCAATGTATGGGTCTGTCAGGTTGAAGGTTCCCCATTCAGCAGTGTAAACAATGGCTACTAGAGATCAATAGACTACTTCAGAGGAGGATGTGGAATTGTCAGCTCAGACAAAGTACAGAGCAACCATATACCAAAAAAAAAAAAAAAAAAAATCCCACAGTGAACAACTTGTCCTCAACCAGATGCAGGTAGGGTCACTATTCACATGTGCTTTGTGCTAACATCAAGGCAAATGAACCATTGCTTCCTGCCAGCTCCCGTGGCATTCTCGTAATTCATAGTCTTATGCTAGGTCATATGATCACAGGGATCATTGGGATGCAGCTGTTTCCTTGCAAACTACTGGATATATGCACAGGATCCAACCAGAGAAAATGAGCAGTGAATGTAATATCTGAATGTCTGTGCTTCCCACCAATTCTGCTGGTGGGTCCTAAGGTTTGCCAATTTGGTTGGACATATTCCTAGAGGCGTCATCAGATGGCAGTCTTTAATTCCTGGATATGCCAGAGAATCTTGGAGGGTTGGCAGCTGTAGCATGTACAGTTGTACCAGGGGGAGGGTGGTAATACTCAGAAAAGAATTGCCTTAAAGTGAGGTTAATGCAGTCTAAGGTTGTATTGCTCTAGCTGTTTGATTTTGCTTAACATAGCATGCTTCTGTACTTCAGGAATTGAAAGGCCAGGGTGGTGAGGGGGTTGCAGGCCATCTTGTATTTACATAAATGCATCCTTTTCCACATGTAGAATACCTTCAGGGTAGTTGTCAGAAAGTACCATGGGAGAGAACATGATTGGGTTTTCAGCACACTTTCTGAGTAACAGTTGTTTTACCTTCATTCACAAGTGCATAAAACAGCATTGGCTGTTACGAACCTGTTGGCTCAGATTCTGAGCTGAGCTGCATTACTTCCACACGAGTAATTCCACTCCAACTGACAGAGCTACTCCGTATTTATCTGTGTGTAAGTGAGATTGAAAAACTGGCTGCTTTTTAGTGCTGCCACTCCTGACTCCTGAGTGTGTTCAAAATTGTAACATTCCTATTAGTGTAAAGTATGTTTAATATTAAATATTCAGCTGAAAGAAGTCAGACCAAAAAGTTGAACCCAACTTTGGTCTGCCAAAATGTACAAAGAAACAAAGTTTCTGCAAATACTGCAGGGACTGATAATTTTCCTTCATTTAAAAGCACTAAAGTACTAAATGTGGCATGGGCCAGAGTAGGTTGGGCTCCCTGTTGAAAGCTTTTGCAACAGGGATGGATATCAATATCCAAATGTGTGTACTAAATATAATGGGCCAGACTCTCAAGTGCCTTGCCCCTTGTGTAGTCACCTGCACATGTGCTAAGTGAGCATAAAGCACCATAGCCAGTGTGATGGCATGGAGAGAATTCTGATGCGGTCATACTTTGCCCATATATATAGTGCTACAGACCTTGCAAGGATCAGATCCTTCTGAAGATAGAAGGTAGAAGATATTATAGCCTGTGATCTGCAATAATTTCTCAAAAGAGTTGCTGGGGCACCTGTAGCATAGTTATTTGAATCTGGATAACTGAATAGCCCTTGGCTTATAAGGCCACAAGCTTGTCAGCAGCTCTGGTGTATGGTTTTCATCTGTGCTTGTAAAAGGAAATTGATCAACTGTTCCACATATCACTAATTTTCAAAAGGAAGCAATCGAAACTCTTGAGTAAGTGTTACAGATTATTATACACTAGCTGTTCCTACCGCATGTGTTTGTCCCATAGATCATCTTACAAATAATTTTTTTCACACGTCAGAAAACTAATGCAGAACAGCGGGGAAGCTTATCCAGAAATCAAAGAAAGTAGGTTCAACATCATCTCCACCAGCTGTAAGGAAGTCGTCCTACACATTCAGTGGAGGAGAGGAATTAGGTGTTCTGCTAGCTGTTTAATTTTATTTTGGTTTTGCAGTTTATTGCAGCGGCACTGCAAGCACTGGCTAGGAGCCCCTTTATATACAAATCTAAATAAAAATAAAGACCTATTGAAAGAATATTGGATAGACCACATTCCCTGTATTTATACCAGTCAGTCTTAACAAAAAGATAACTTTAATTTTTTGCATATAGCTGTTTCATATGTGTAGTAGTCACTTGTTGGCCCATTATCGCAGGCCCCTCCCGCCTCAGCCCTCCCATCTGGGTCCCCAGCCCCTCACCACTGTGGGGGCCGCCCCCCGAGCTGGCTGGTCCACCCCTAGGGCTGGGGTAGGCTAGTCCTGTTCACACTACTCCAGGGGCAGGGCCAGTTGGTGCATGGTGTGGCTCCAGTTCAGCCTTCCAGCACTGGAGGCTATATGGCACACCAGCTGGCCCTCACCCCAGCCCTGCCCACAGAATTGAGTGGACCGCAAAGGGCTGGCCCGTCCTGCGCCTGGGGCGGTGGAGCAGCCAGTCCAGGAATGGAGTGAGAGGGCAGAGCCCAGCCTCTGGCCGAGGTCCTGCCCCCCAGCTCCAGCAGGGAAGGGGCCCTCCTGCTCCCAGCACACACAACTTGGCACAGTGGGGTGCTGAGGAGGTGGAAGGGGGCCAGATTTGCAGGAGCTCTAGGAGCTGAAGCCTGAGGCTTCAGGCTGGGGCCAGGGGCTTCAGCTCCTGTGTTAATCTGGCCCTGCCAATTATTAGACTTCATTTTGATGCAGCAGCAAACTACCTATGCAGGAACTACTGCACTGTAGATTTGTTCTTTTCACCCTATGAACTGCTTCTGAAAGGGAACTTAAGTGCTTAGTAAAAGATGAAAGACAATTATCTGAGTGAGTCCGACCTGAACAGAGAATGAGGTGAAACGTAAGAGTTGTTTTAGCTGTAATAACCATAATGCTGAGTTCTGTGCTGCAGCATCAACCATCTTAGACTACACAGGTCACAATATGCAATCCCACTTTTAGAATCAATGTCTTGGTTACAGAGGAGACCAAAATTATTAAAGGATTACTAAATAGTAACACCAGCCCTTACCACTTGAAGCCTACTTATCACAAGAAATGAAGTGGGTAATTCTACAAATTCACATGAGTGAGACAGAAGATGACTTCCACAGGAATGTCCTGTAGTATTTTTAAAACATTTCCTGTCATACAGGAAGGGGAATTCCAGAGAGCTTTTCTTTTTTCTTCCTCTGGACAGCCCTTGCTACCACAAGTCAATTTGACAAGTTGTAGGATGTTGGCCAAGAAAACTAAAAAAAGAAAAAAAAATAATTGTAGGTGGAAAGGATGCTTTAAAGAAGTGTATTCATTAAATATGGCAAGCAAAATGAATGTGGTGAAAAGTTTGCTATTTTACTACATGCTGAAGATATTAGTCAGTATTTAAACAGGACAGAGCTGTAATGTCATCACTGTGCTAGAAAAAAGGTGCTGACAGCCTACATAAGCAAACATTTATCTCTACCATCAGATCTTAAGCCAGTGTGTTCTTAGGGAACTGCTATAAGAATTCTTTTGGAATTCCATAAAGATCGTTTTGCTATATGCTTTGAAACATAACCCCTATGATCTAAAAGGAGTACATCTAAAATAATCCACTCAAACTATATATTTCTTAACAAATCAAATGCCACTGTAACATGTCAGCTGTCGGAATCAAGTATTTGGAAAGGCGATTTTATAGCAAATTCCTGATGCCTATCAGTTCACTTTGGATTTATGTCTTTGACCTATTTTATATTGCCAAGTACTAATAATACAGTAGCTGCATGATGTGTTTAATATGGAGAACATAGTGCATGGAGGCAAACCCTATGAAATGACGACTTAGGGCAAAGTTCCCATTAATTTTAACTGTGCAGGATGAGGGCCTTTAGTCCCCCAGTTGCTACGACTATTCTGTTGGGCCACAGGAGTCTATGGAGAACAAATTGCAAGATTAACGAGAGTCCTGTGGTGCCTTGCAAGATTATACTTTAAGGCCACACCACAACTATTTTCTCCACTATTGTGTGTCCTGGTGTAATAAGATAAAGACCCTCCACTGTGAAAGTGATGCATTCAAAACGTGATTAACAGTAACAATACAGATTAGTTTTTTAAAGACTGAGCAACATGCGTCAAATGCCATTAGGTCAAATTCTGATAGCCACACTCCTTAGTCACCATGTTTACTTACCTTCCTCCACCTCTCATCCTAGTGCTTTCGGGGGGATTTCTTATAATAATTTGCATCACTAATATGCAGATTGAGGGTGGCTGATGTGTATGTGAAAAGAGCATATTAGATATACAGTTGTGTTTCTTGTATTCTCCTCTGTCCCAAACAGAATAAAAAGTTCAATCTTGGTGTTCTGTTCTATGTATCTATTTCTTTGTACAATCTCCAGTATAATCTGCATCTTGTTTTACTTAAACAAAGCAATGTCTTATGTTCTATTTTTAGAAATATAGTTTGTAGAGATTGGGCAAAAATCAGAAGAAAGTATTGTTAACTACAGAGTGTTCTGTTTTTCATAGATAATCAATTTAATGTACTGAAAATAGGAGCTTGTCAAAATATTAAAAGGGAACAATGATTGTAGATACAGCCCTTTTCTATGTTCCAGCCATGTTAGTCAAGTTCAGGAGGAGGAAAAAAACAAACAAACCAACCAAGATGTCTTGTGGCACTTTTAAAGACTAACAAATTTATTTATTGTATGAGCTTTTCGTAGAAGAAAATCCCACTTCATCAGACGCTTACAGAATGGGGAGAAAATACGTGCATGGGAGCGTAAGTCATAGGATCAAATGTTTGCAAACCACAACAACATTGTGTTAATGTTATTGTTAAAAGTATTCACATACTGGTTGACCATTCTGCACTGCTTGCTATAAAAATATCAATGCATTTTTAAAAAATAATCAGAGCTGTATTCAAAATGAAGAATGGCACTAATTTTGTGTAAATGAAGGACAAACTCCATATGGTCCACAGTTAATCTGAAACCATTTTATTTTACTGTATTAATTTATTTATTTATTTTTTTGCCGTAGGTGTAGTTCGTCAGGTGAAGCCCATTGTTGGACCTTTCCATGCCATTCTGAAACTGGAGATGAACTATGTGGTGGGAGGGGTTGTCTCTCATCGTAACATTGTCAATGTGCACATATTTGTGTCTGAATATTGGTTTTAGTTGTGCTTTTAAAATCTGACCCAAGCAAACCACTCCAGACTAAATTACTGCCAACTATTATGTTATACGTCTGTTTGTAAAACCCAATAGTGTTTTTGTTTTGTTTAACTATTTGGATTATAGTTTAATTAAGACAGTTACCAAGTTAAGTTACCTAGATGTAGGATGGAGCAAAATAAATTAACCTGATTTAATTGTGTTTATAAATAAGTACAGTATAAAAGTGCTGCTCTGCCTACTGAATTTAAAAACCTTTTCTAAAGCTTCAGGCAGATATGAACTGTTGCTCCTTTGTGTGATAGCCAGTGCTATAAAATATGTGGGAGAAAAGGGCTAGTCACAGACCAGTGTCATGAATATATGGTACTTTTGCCTTTATTTTTGGGTTACCAATCCAAGATCTGTGAAAAGTGTCTGATCTTAAAATAAACAAACAAATAATGTCAAACTAGACAGCCTTTGAAAAATCAGGTCCTTTTAACTCAAGTTGGAAATCCAAAAATCAGTTTGTACATTTGAAACTCTTGACCTAAAAAGCTGTTTGACTGCAGTTATAAGAGAAATTATAGAAGTAAGAATAGTGAGAGGAACAAGACATTGCACATATCAGATAAAACACTCATGTTTTGTACCTTTTGTTTGACTATATATGAAACATGTTGGATCCAACTTAACCAACTACCTCCAATTGGATTGAACGTGTTACAAGAAATTGCCTACACTCCACACCAAAACTGTATTCACCAGTATTTGGAATTCTAGCTAGACAACCTCCTGGCTACTAGAAAAAGCACAGTACAATATATATTTTTTAAACTTTGTAAAGAAACTAGTATGTTAAGCTCTAGACTTTTCTGAGCATCAGACCAAAGCATATGCAGTAATATAATGAAACTCTTAAAAAATGAATGTATTTTCTGGGTATTGAAGTAATGTATCTTTTTATTACAAAAGTGAAAATAAACAGCTCCATGTTTGGTTTTGGTCTGTCATTGAGAATCCTCAAGAAAAACAGATTTAGTGGGGAAAATACCCATTTATCTGCTTTTTTTCCTGCTTAACTGAGAAACAAACATGCCCCAACCCAATCAGTTCACCCATGCATTATTAGCCAGACACACTACCTTTTCAACTAACATACAGATTCTTTATCCAAAACCCACTGAAGTAGAAGGGCATCAAGCATACATCAGACACACACAGAGTGACAAGATGCCTTAATTTTATAGGGACAGTCCTGATATTTGGGAATTTCGCCTCCTTCCCAACCCCAATTTTTCACATTTGCTGTCTGGTCATCCTGAGCACATTCCATATGCAAATTGGGAGTTTAACACAGTCCCACATAAATTTTGACTAAAGAATACTTGGTTGGTAGTATTAAATTATGTTAATTACTGAACACTCCGTAGATTGCTGTACATAATTTAGTTTTCAGGATGCCATTTTGAAATCTAAAATGTGTCCAGTTTTCTCAGGGGCTACCTGGACTATCATCAGTGTCTCCTGAAATAGTTCCCATATTTAGATACAAAGATGCTGTATACAAATCTGTAGCAAGTAGGATCAGAGTAGGCAGCTTTCATCATTCAACAAACTGAAGAATTTTTGGATAACACAAATTACAAGATACATAATTGTTTTAAAAGATTAACAGCCATTTAAATGGTTCTTTAATAGTTCAGTGTAATAAAATGTTGCATCTTTTTTTAGTGTCTAAGGAAATGGAGATAGGAAAGATCCATTAAATGATCTAATTGTCTCTTGTCCTTGTCAATGCAAGAAAAAATAAATGGCATCAAAGAGAGGAAAATTGGTTTCATCCAATTTTTCTAGATTGGAGTTTATGATCACTCATTTCCTCTCTAGTTAGTTGCAGCAGAAGGTACTTCGGGACTGTAAAAATATAAATTTTGGTCTTTGTAGTGAACAAACTTATTTAAAACCTTCTTTAGCCTAATCTCCCCTATACCCCCTCCTATCCAACCCACTTTAAAAAAAAATAAAATACCGAAAATGAGGGTGGCAATCCTGGAAACCTATTTTCTTACATGGGATCCAAATAATCTGAACACTGCAACCAGCTTTTAATAGCCCGGAAGTCATATAATGGTACTTATCCAGCAATAATGTGATGTTTCACATCTAATGAAGACAGTGATAGCTCCATGACATGCCTTAATTTATAGTATAGTGGTGGAGTAAGTTAGAAAATTTAATAATGAGGGGAAAAGAGAGAAGATATTCATCTAACCCATGCCTGTCACATTTCAATTTACAGCCACTGCAAATGGTATACAGCCAGATAAATAATTAGTATTTAATCAGAGAATGACAAAAATTAGAGTAGTACAATGGGAATATGTTTAAATGACCTTGCCCATGAAGTCTACTCACAATTTGGTTCAGGCATTTTCTTAAACCCTTTGGCACATTTTTCTTCCGGGCAGTTTCTGATTTCATGGATGTCAGCATAGGCACTTTCGCTCATGTGAATATTGGTATTCTTGTGCAAGTTAGCAAGTTTTTCTGAAAATAAGAATTTACATTATCATTTATTATTTGGTTTTTTAAAACTTGTCATCTTCTCAGGGAACAGAATCAATACACATGATTTAGAAGGTAAGTCACACATAGTAAACAATGAATAGTCGTAATGTTCAATAGCAAGTACTACATAGACCCTGGCTTTGTAAAGAGAGACAAGTGTATTCAGCACAAGGCCAGTGGAGGTAAGCAACAGTGGTTTTAACCTGGAGGGAGGTAAATATGCTTGACTACCTAACCGGTACATAGGTAGATTCTAGCTATGCCCACAGTGCCATAAGAGTTGCTACCAGGGTATTCCTCTAGGCAGGGAATCATTTCATGGGCATGTAACGTGATTAGGAACTGTCTGCACCACTGGAAAAGTGCAGAGTGATTGGAAGACACCAAGTCAGCCCCAAGTACTCTGTAACTTGTTCAAAATGTTTGGTGGACGATAATGAATAAAAACGATTAGCAAAAATATTCAGTTTGTAGATAGTCAGCTTTTTCTACAAAGAACTTCCTGGGGAAGCGGGATATATCGTTTATTAGCAGATAGAGAAGGCAAAATATCATAATGTTTCATGTTACAGCTTTTCAAGTGTTTTGAAGTCAAAGACAATATCTAACTGAAAACAAAACATGTATTCTACTAGTGTTTACAATAGTACATTCCATTATGATAGTGACTGTCTGTGCAATGATGAATTATTTCATGATTTGCAAAGTAGTACCATATGGTATTCTAGAATAATTTTAATAAATATTGTAAATAATTCTTGGAAACAATAGTTAATCTGCTGTAATGCTTTAACATGGTACATAAGTTATCACCATACGTACATTACTTTGAATGTCTGCACCATTAATGTGTTCCTGTCTTCACAACAAAAATCAGATTGAGCCTGAATTTAGCCCTTAAAAATATAAAAATCCTTTTCTCCTACCCAGTTCATGACTATTTGATTGCCTCAGTTCATGTAATCAGTCAGGACTATAAAGCTGACCATGACAGAATCTGTTTCTCTTACGTTTGCCTTTTATGAAATGCAGAGAAGCGACAGGTGTAGCATGAGACCAGCCTTTTAAATTAAACATCCTAACTAGTTATGTTTTTGCCTTACTCACAGAGGCAAGCCTTTCAGTGCCTAAAGAGACAGGCCTACACACCAAAGAATTTTATGTAAAACAACTTCTATTCATTTGTGTTCTTACATACATGACAGTATGAAACAATTAAAATGGGAGACTATTTCTGGTTCATTTATATTATCTATTTATAATGATTTATAGTTGGGTTAGAAATTAAATATAAATTATTAGCCATACTTCATGTCTGATGAAAGACCATGCATTCAGATAAACATAGACAATTTAGTGGTCTCTTAATCTAAAGAATAGCACTAACACACGTCTATGACTGGCATATTTAGTATTTGATTCCTTAAATTAGTAGAGATAGGTAACACACACACAATCACACGCACAAAGACAGAGCCCTAGGGAGAATGCATCTGAAAAGGTTCATGTAGGTCATTTATTTTAATAAGTGTCTAGAATATGTGGGGTTTGTAAATAAGTACTCGTGCCTCAAGAGGTTTTGTACTAATATGTGTTGACAGTTCGTTGCGGGTACAAAAGATGCATCTGCAAATGTAGTTTATGCAAAAATGTAGGTGCAAATTGGACCGATGAAAAGGGAGTCTCGCTCTTGGAAACACTGGCCTCAGTGTGAAGACTTTAGTACTGCCCTCTTTGTATTTTAGTAGCTTGGATTTAGCTTTTCAGCAGATGGGTTTGATTCCAGCTCTGATCTATTACTTTTCCTTATTCCATAGGCATTAAAGTATCTATGTTACATAGAAAATTATATGAATATTTATTCTTTGCCTCCAATAATTCAATTATTATTTTCCTCCTTCATGGAAAAAAAATTGGGCAAAATCTTGCCCATCAATGTCTCAGGCATGTGGGGTATAGAGGAGAGAATAGCTGCTGAATCTACTGCTGGCTATCTTTTCCAACAAAGAGCATGCTGACTCAGAGCAGTGTGGTGGGAGTGTGTTCTGAGATGCTGTTCATGGCTGCTTGAAGAAAGGACCAGCATGCACATTCCTTAATACGTACTGCATTAGAGGCACAGAGAGGGCTGGACCCAAACATAACCTTATTTTAGCGGAGTCAGCCTCTCTGTCTAACCATGAAGTCTTGCTTGACATACTTGCCAACTTCTGAATATTAGAATGCTCTAGGATAAAGTAAGCTGGAATGGCATTCTGGGGCCCCCTATTTTTAGAGGGACAGCATTCTGGCCCCCCTTAAAAATAGAAGAACAGATCAGAATGCTGCATTCAGGGGGCCCCCCTAAAACCAGAAGAATGCACTGCAATGCAGCGTTCTGATGCATTCCCCCAGGGCTGGCTCAGGGGTCCATGCTGGCAGCTGGCAGCCACAGCTGGAAGACAGTCTTCCAGCCAGCAGGGAACTGCCCCACCCTTGGCCTGGGAGTTTTTAAAACTCCTGCCCTGAGTCTGCTCTGACTGAGCATGCTCAGTCAGAACAGGCTCAGATCTGGAGCTTCCTCCTGTGCCAGGGTTGCTCCACATGGCAGCCAGGTAAGGAGACAGGCAAGGCAGCCCAACGGGGAAAGGGTATGGGGGAGAGGGGAGCTGGTGACAGGGCAGGGGTATAGTAAAGGGATTGGGGGACAGTGGGCACCAGCAGTGGGACTGGAGGTGCTAGGGGCTTGGGGTGTTTGGTGAAGCAGGAGAGAAGCTAGTGGGGGGTTGGGGTGTCTGGAGGAGCAGCAGAAGCCAGCAGGGGGGGCTTGGGGAGTGGCAAGGCACCTCCAAGCTGCAAACGGAGCCGCTGCGCTCCAGAGCACTCCCCTGGAGATGGGGATGGCCTCATTGCTGGGGTCTCAGGGGGTTGCTGGCCTTTGGAATCAGAGGGATGTGGAGCTGCTGGCGGACAGGGAAGGAATGCTGTTGGAGGAGTTGTGTGGGGCAATGTGCGTGTGTGAGTGTAGCTGGGGGAATGTTGAGGTGTAGCGGAGTGAAAACTGATGCATGTGGCACCTAGAAGTGGTTGAGGCCTGCACACGCATGATATGGGAAGGGGGCCTGGAAATTCAGGAGGGTTCTGCAGCCTGCCAAATTATACTTTAACCCCTGAGAATACTTTAGGAAGAAAAACCACTAATTCAGAGTCATAACATCCATTTCTATTTCTATCACTGTGTGAGCCTGAGGAAAAATATTTAATTTCCTTCACCTTATTCATAAAGTGGGGATAAAACTTAATGACTATACCTGGTCAAAAAGATTCTGAGAGAATGCTCATTTGTCTAAATTGATCATTCCTTGAGAATTGTGATCAATAAAAACAATATACATTTTAATAAAGATTAAACATTGTGTTTGCTTGATTTTTCAGTTTGGGGTGGCTTTTTTGAAATTTAACAATATAAAATGAAATACTGTGTATACTTGCATATAAGCCAAGATTTTTCTTTCAAAAAAATGCCTCTGAAAAGGGCACTCAGTTTATATGTGGGTCAGGAGCCAGAGCATGCCAGAAAGAGAAGAAATCTGGTGGAACAGCAGGGAGCAGCCCCAGCCCAGATGCATGCTCAGGGAGGGAGCCTCAGCATGTGGCATGGCCACCGGAGCCAGGTAAGGGGGTCCTGGGTGGGAGGGTCAGCCTGGGGGAGTCAGTGTCAGGGCACAGGGGTTAAGGAGGGGGTCAGAGAGTCCTGGGGAAGTGGCAGCAGTGTGCAGGAGTTAGGGAGGGTGTCAGGGACTTCTGGGAAAGCAGCAGCAGGGCCAGCGCGCCAGAGAGGGTGTTGGGGACTGCGGGGGGGAAGTGGTGGCAGGACCTAGGGATTAGGAAGGGTATCAGGGAGTCTGGGGGAAGCTGTTGGCAGAGGATGGAGGCGTTAGAGGGCTGAGGCCATGGGGGGGGGCTTGGCTTATACACAGGTCATGCATATCTTTTCTCCCATTTTTGGGGCTCATATCCGGGAGGTCAGCTTATGTGTGGATCGACTTATATGTGAATATATACAGTAACATAAAAATGATTTTAAAAAGGTTATTTTATTGAATTGAATGGTTTGATTGACCCCAAATTTATTTTGAAGTTTTATTTCAGAGGAAATCCCAAAATGGTAGTTCTCCATTTTCTGAGTCAAAATGGGATGAGAAAGTGGGAGGGGTTTAGGGCTATAAGTTGGGGTTTAGGGCTGTAAGTGTTCTGAGTGTCATTCTTATGATGGAAAGACTTTCAAAAAAAAGGAAGGTGGTGTTGAGATTCCTAAAGTTTGTTCAGTAACTGGATCTCAGTAGTAAAGGTCTTTACTACTGATCTCTTCAGCAAATGGTCATTACTCATCTTTAACATTTAAAGTGCTATATAAATGCTGCTGCTACCACGAGTCTCACTAAAGACAATCTTAGATATCATAAAGTTACCTTATTTTGCTAGGTTAAGTCCTATGTTATCTAATACTAATGAGCTAATGTGGTGATTCCCAACACATGGCATGTGGGGTCTTTCAAAGTGGCCCACCGTTCCCCTCCTGCTGGCTGCAGAAGGGAGCTGCAACATAAGGACCTAGGCAGAGCACTGGTGCAGGCACCTTGTTGCAGCCAGAAGGATGGGAGATCAGTGCTTCCTTCCCCACTGGCAGTGGCAGGGAGCCTAGCAAAGTGCTCCACCTGTCTCTAGGTGCTGAGGTCCCAGCTAGCGGCACTGGGTGGAGAGCACTGCTCTCCCATTCCCCTGGCTGCAGAAAGGAGTCATTGCTTAGGGACATAGGTGGAGCACACAGGGCTACAAGATGTGTAGTTTCTCTGCTACAGCCAGGGGGACAGGAGATCAGGAAGGAGGCTGCCCCCTTATTGAAATCTTTGGCCGGCTGTAGGGGCTGTTGGTGGAGATGGGTGGTCCTTCAGGGTTGAATCAAAAAGACTGGGAACCACTGAGTTAATGTAATCAGAAACTAAATCTTACCTTACAAGTTGTTTCCCTATCCTAGGAATACCATGGTAACTACTTACTTAGTATCCCCTTAGGGCCAGCAGTCACTCTACAGCAGTGGTTCTCAACCAAGGGTACATGTGCCTCAGTGAGATGCAGAGGTCCTCTAGCAATACATCTGTCTATCTGGATATTTGCCTATTTTTACACCAAGCTATATAAAAAGCACTAGCGAAGTCAGTACAAAGTAAAATTTCACACAATAACTTGTTCATACCACTCCGTACATTGTACACTGAAATGTGAGTAATGTATTTTTATTCCCATCAAGTTTATAAGTATATTGTAGAAATAAGGAAGTAATTGATTTGCCCGTAAGAGCATGCAGTGACTCCAGCACCTAGCTTTAACTACCGGGTGTGTGAAGGTGAGCTCTAGAGGCCTCAGGAGTTCAGCTGTGGCTTCTGCCCCACAGGCAACCTCAGGGGCTCCCTATTCCTAGCTTCAGCTCTGTGAGGTGTGCTGAACAGCCTCAGCCCCAAGTGCTTCTGAAACCAGCTCACAGCCTTCCAGGGGGCTGCAAACCCCTAGTTAAGAACTGCTGCTCCATAGTAGCTGCCTCCATTTTCCCTGTGTTCAGAGCCCTTTAAGAAATTACAGTTCCAAAGTGGTTCAAACAATCCCCACAACAACTACCCATTTACATAGCAGACCTCTAGGTCTCAGACTCAGTTCAGGGTCTCACTCTTGCCTAATTAATCCAAAATAACAGAAAACACTAACTCACACAATCTTCATCCCAGCTTTTACAGGCATTCTCCCTGGTTTCTCTGTCTTGATTTTGGGCCGCCTTCTCCCATTCTCTTCCAGTTCTTCAGTTTTTCCACTGCTGACTCACTTTCTTGCACCTTGCAGAGTCTATAGACACAGCTGTAGTCTCCTGTGTTCTCCCAAGTCTCAAACACTCCACCCCTAATGTTCCTACTGCTTTTTATGTTTGAACCACCTGATTCCTCTTAGATGGGCCTTAGTCACCATGGCTGTTTGACATCTAGGCTCTCCAGCTCAAGAGCAAGCCTTGCCTGTTATAGTGGGGTTCTTTCACCTGGCTTTCTCCCTCTCTATTTCAGAAGTTAAGCATTGTCATCAGCAATAAGGGAACATAAGGATTATGTGAGTTGTATTTTAATATTCATGTATGTTCTGCACCTTCAGTTAATGATGTTCCACACTTCCAATTCTGTATGCAATATTCCTGAGTTCTGGGCACGTTTCAAGGCACTTGTATTCTGCAGCTACTTTCAAGTTTTGGTAGACCAGCAATTAGTCTGTTTTAAAATTGCAGTTTAAACTATTGTCAGAGCTGATCTTCAAATTAAACTGATTTGTAGATTTGATTTGTAGAATGGGCAGTTTTGTCTGAGGGGAACAAATGCTTTAATTTTTCCTACCTTTGGGTTGTTCAGCTTGGCCTTTAAAAGATGTCAGTGAGGTTTCCTATGTATATTCATTCCAAAACTGTTGAGACAGTTTCCCTGGGAAATAGGGCCCGTCTTTCCCTCATGGCTGATTTTGAACCCTGTACAGTTTTGACAGAAACACTTAAGGCACTTCTGCTAACATATGCCTATTGAGATAATAAATGATATTCTTGCAGCGAAAGAAAGAGAGATTCAAATTTGACTTATATCTCACAGTTCCAATTAACGTAAAAGCAATTTCAAACTAACTTGCACAAATTCCAACATCTTAAATTTGTATTTCTGTCCATTAATTTGTATTAATTAATGACCAAAGTTCCAGCTGCTCCTATGTGTCTGTGGTGGATGATGCCTTTCCCTAAATTACAGTATAGTTTTGATGCCGATTGAACTTTCTAACTTACAAATGTGATAATTCCAAAGTTGCTCCCATGAGCACTTTTAATTTTTGCAAGGCTTCATTTCGTGGTGCCTGTGCTGAACACAGGAGGTGTGAGGCTATGTAGCAACTCCTATTAGTAGATGAGAGGCAAAAATCTGTAATCACAAAATCACCAGAACTGTTGATCTGATGAAAGACTTTTCATTCCTGCTGAGGCTAAGAATGTACTGTCTCTTTCACAGGAAGTCTTCTTTTTGCTTTCTCCTTATTTTTCCCGTCACTCCCTTTTCTTTCTTTTTCCTTGTATTCGCCCCCTCCGTCTTCCTCCTTGCCCCTTTTCTTCTCCTTCCAGTCATTTTCTCCTCTTTCCCTACAAATCTCTTAATTTAATCTCTTTATGCAATTCTTTCTGTAACTAAACCATGACAGCTAAATACTTCCATCAAATCCATTTTTGTTTCTGCAGTTACCCGTCTTGGCTGCCAGTGTAGAAAGACAGAACTGCTCCAAATTGTGTTTTGCATCTCCATGTTAGTTCAAGGTGACCTTCTACAAAAGAACAAAAACCTTTTAAGTTCAATGCACCACTTTTAGACTTACTGCTGACAACAGAATCCCTTTTTGGCAGATATTTCACCAGTTAGGTGGAATAGCCAATGTGAAGCAGTAGCTTCTTCTGATATGGAACTTCTAAAGAGTTAGGAGCAGAGGACAGAACTACAAAAGACACTTCTGCATAAGGCATACCCTCTCAGTGTGGTACCCCTCAAGTGCTGGCCAGCACAAGAACAGAAGTTGATAAATCATTGATATTCATAATTAATACAGCTGGGTGTTTTGGTTCAAACAGCATAGGCTCATGTTTTAGAACCAGAGGCATCCAGAGGAGCTGAGTGAACAACGGATTTTTAATTTCAGGGGTCAAACTGGAGAGGAAAATAATTTGCTTTACACTAAAACTTATTGTTTTGTCCCTCAAATCAGTGGCAGATTACCATGTGGACCCATGGATCCTATGCCCCAAGTGCCCTGGCGGCACTGGGGGGAGGCAGGTGGGCCAGCCCAGAGGCCGGCTTTGTACTCCCATCCCACCACTAGGGTGGCCGGTTTGCCTCCAGTGGCAGGGCGGGGTGGGCTGGCATGACTAGTTGCTCCAATCAGGGAGGAGGGGCTGCCAGATATGTAGTACTGCCACAAGTGCAGCCTTTGGGCTGCACTGGAAGCTGTACCACTCATGCCAATCAGCTCCACCACTCCTGAGAGCCAACCAGCCAGGCCGGGGCCAGCCTCTGGCCCGAGAGCACCCCCCAGCACCGGCCTGCATGCAGAGGGCCAGGTGGGGTCATAGGCTGGAGGGTGGCCTGCCACCAGGTGGGGGGGACCAGGTGTCCTGTAGCCCCTAAATCCATCTCTGCCTAAAATGAAAAACTATAAGTAAATAAATAAGATTTTGAGTTTAACTGAATATTCTGTCCATCCCAGAAACATTATCTGTATCTATTTCATTGGGGGTGATTTTATTTTAACCTTTTTTTCAGTCAAACTAGCTAAATTTTGAAATGAAACTAAAAATGTTTTCTTTTTGGAACTGTTAGAACAAAATGTTTTGACATTTCTATTTTTTCCTGTGCAAAACTATTTGCAACATTCAACCTGAATTCACAAAGGGTTTCAATGCCCCCTTCCCCACAATGCATTTTTCAGCAGTTTTATTATTTGCTGAGGAGTTAAAAAAAAAAAAAAGTCCAGCTCTAGTCTAGAGTTATTTGAATAAAATAGACTCTACCAACTGATTTAAAATAAAATATCCATAGGGGAAAACTTAGTCACATACCGTTTCTGATACCAACTAGGAATAAGTAACATTGTCTTAAATGTTATCACAGAATAGGCTTTGCATATCTGCACCCATGTTGGTAAATACCCACTCGTTCCTGTTGTTGTCTGATTTACCCTACTTCAAACCTATTTGCCTTCTCTATGAGCTAGAGTCAATGAGGATCTCCTTGTATTTTTGATGGAGAGTGACAGAGCTGTTAAAGGGGAAGCTTTTTCCAGATTCCATTGGTCAGGCTTGATGCAGGCAACTAGAATACACATTTCTCCCAACCTGGCCCATCAGTGACCTCAGACTTACAGGACCACCCTTGTCTTGGATGAGAAGTAAGTTAAATTATATGCTGCTGAATTGTTCTAATACTGCCAACATTCTGGGCAGAAGTTGTAATAATGATAAAAAAGCCCCAGTGTAATGGATACCAACATAACTCCATAACTACAGTTTAGGTTTTGAAAATTACAAATATGTGTTTAAGTCAGGCTAACCAAAAAGTACTAGATGGTGCTTCAACTGTGGCCAGCTGTATAGTATTTAGAAATTAGAAAGGAATGTTTTTATCTTCTAAAGTGGAAAAATGGTAGTAGGTTGATACACACTGAACATTTGCTAGTTTGTCCAGTTCTACAGGATATCATTAATTTTGTAATTAATTGCATACAACTAATCAGTGACTGATAAAGTACTTCTTAAGCAGCAAAGCATCTTCCTCCAACACCAAGAAAGGCTGTTTCCCATGAATGAGAACACTTTATGAAAGTGTATGTGCATTAAGTAGTTAATCTTTTATATTCTCTTCTGAATTAGAGATCCAGCCCTAAACCCACTGAAGTCAGGGGAAAGACTGGCCCTACATCCTTTTTCACCTGTTGGACCAAACATAGTTTTCTCACATAGTAAATATGGAACCTCATTTTGCCTTTAATTGTATATGTGGACTCCTTCACCCACTGCTTTATGATCACAGGATTCCTTCCAGCTCACCCACTTTCAGTGCTCTCTGATTATTTTTCCCCATCTTGGCTTGCTTCCTCTTGCACCTGACCTCTGATTCCTCTCTTCCTCACTGAACATTTTTCAGATGTGGCTCATGTGGTAGATGGAAATAGTGTTTCAGGCTATAATCTCAGTATCTGTCAGGCTGAAGCAGAACCTTTGGAACCCTATAAACTGAAGTGTTTATGTAATTTCTGGTGTCTGATTAGATATAAATTGATATAATAAAGTTACACAAATGGGAGTGGAACTTTGGTTCAGCAAAGTGGATCCCTTAGCAAGCATTCTGGACTGGAGTGACTAACTGTAGGGAAGCCTAATGGGACTTGGGATTCCCTGAACTCTTCCTAAGTAAAAGTTAGATTGAATTCATTTGCCACAAAGGCTTGACTTTCTGTTTTGATGCCTGGCCAAGCATGGTTAGCTGATAGGCGTGGATGGCTGAAAGATTGCTCTAGTTGAAGGGTATTGGCAAAGGAGTGCCGAAGCCACAAGATTTCCCAGATTGTCAGTAAAACCATTTTCTAAAACAAGATTATAAAAAGGAGGTAAGTGAGAGATCCACGTCTAGGCTGGAGATGGTCTTCCGTAAGCAGTAGAAGGATTTTAAAAGGGGTCATTTGACTGCTAGAGTGCGACTGGCTTTTAATGATTGTTTTGTGTTCACTACTTAGCCTAGAGGTTGCATTTATATAGTTTCTGCTGTGTGGAGAGAGAGAGAGAATGGAAGTTTCAAAAGACTGACTGCTCTTTTATCAGCACCCCTCTGATAGCTCCACAGCCAAAACCAAAACTGCTTTTATCACACCCTACATACACCAGGGCACAGAGACTTAGGCTTTGCGAAAAGGGCATAAAAATAGCTATGCTGGGTTACACAAATGGTCCATCTAGTCCAGCACCCAATCTTCTGACAGTGGCCACTGTTAAGTTCTTCAATGGAAATGAACAGAACAGGCAATCATTGAGTGATACATCCCCTGTTGTCCACTCCTGCTGTCTGGCAGTCAGAGGGTGTGGGTCCTAAGAGCAGGGGGGTCCAATCCCCGACCATCTTGGCTAATAGCTATCGATGCTTCTGCCCTCCATGCACTTACCTTTTTGAACCCTGCTGTGGTTCTTTTTGAGCCCCATTATAGTTTTGGCCCTCACAACATCCCATAACAATGAGTTCCATGTGCTGTCTGTGCATTGTTTGATGAAATATTTCCTTTTGTTTATGTTTAAACTTGCTGCCTGTTAATTTCATCGTGTGATGCCTTGTTCTTGTATTGTATGAAGGAGTAAATAATAAGGATCTTGGAAGAAACTATTACAACCTTATTGCATGGGATTTTATTGTCTCAGAAATTAAGAAGAAATATTATTTCAAAGTGCTTGCTCATGTTCATTTTAAGGTAGGTGTGTGCACACCACACGGACAGTTGCTGGAGATTTTCCTTGTAGTGGTACCCAATGGACTGGCTATAGTATTCTTTGGTGCTGTGTGTAAGAGGCTTTGCTGGCTCTGCACACTCAGTTTCTTCTTACCACGCATAATAGTTGCCTGGAATGATCCTTCTTGCTTCTTCAAGGTTTCTTCCCAGGAGTTTAGTCTCTTTTCTCATATATTGTAGTTAGTGTACATAATTCTTAGTTAATGTTAGTGTATATATGTGGCATTCTGTGTCTGAAAGAACACCCCAGAACTCCATATTCACCAATGTCATGTAATTATGACATGTTCTATACAAGGTATGCCTTGGGTGATATTATTTTAAAAGTCTTGATCTGCTAAGCATTAATATCCTGGTGAATTATATGTGCTGTCATTGTATGTGAAGTTATAAAACATTGTTGAGTATGCTACCAAAACATGTTGCAAGGTGGGAGACTTCCATAAACAGATTTTCAGGCACAACAATGGGCCTAGAGTGTAGTATCTTGAGGTGTATTCCTGGCCAGTGAATACCTTGGGATCTGTGGCAGCTACTGGATTGTCCCCTGGCTCTAAGGTGGTGAGGGAGGGGGGGAGGGAATGAGTGACTCTGTGTAGGACCTGTTGTCATATTGGATGTTAACAGGGTCTGGAAAACCTCTGTGTATCATCAATAGAAGCATATTTGGAAGTCAGCACAAGCCCCAAGAGTAAGGCAATTTAGAGGTACACGAGCTTCAATCTGTATAACCATGACGATATAGTAATGTGAACAGTTGTCCCTGTCATTGAGGGACTTTTGCCCCAAGAGCTGGTTATGCCCTGGTCCAAGCCACATGCCTCATGTGGCAAGCCAGTGTCACTGAGTGACCTGAACTCTAGTTGTGTAACATGCCTCAGGGAAACTCTAAGAAGTGCCAGATTTGCAAAGACTTTGTATTGCTCACCCAAAAAGACAGAGGCATTCATCTGAAGGCCTCAGTCTTGTAGGCAGCCCTCAGACCCAAGCCGCTCCAAACTGGAACCAAGCACTTCAGCTTATATGCCAACCGCTGCACCCACACTGTTCTCTTCTCCATCCCTGGTGCCGAAGAAGCATAAGAAACAGTGGATCACAAGAGGGCGTTCTCTGAAGAGGGACAATCAGGGAGTGGTCAGCGTGAGACCCGTGCTGGACCATTCATCCTTGCCAGAGCCACTGTCATTCCGGTGACTCTGCTTAGGGCACCAAATCTTATTTGGAACCCTCCTCTGACTCCTAGGAGTGGTCCTTGAACTGTGTGTCTGTGGGTCCCTTCAACTCTGGAAGCTTTCCAGGCAGCAAAGAGCCTGATGTCTGTCCCAATCCCAACAGCCTTTCAGAGCACCCTGCCAGCAAAGCCAACTGGAGATAGAAGACAGCAAGGGGTGGTGAGCTTCATTGCAGCACCAACTTCCATGGCACCATCCAGGAGAAAACCCTCCTCGGTCCTGATGAAGCAATCTCTGGCCTGTTGTTAGTCACTGATTGCCTGGAGCTCTCTGGATGTGGAAGCAGGTACTGCACCACCATGGTCTTCAAGGGAGAAGTCCTTTTTGGAGCCCAAAGGGGAACCATTTGCTCCACCAAAGACATACCAGAGCTGACATATCCAAGACTGGTTCTAGTGAAAGGAGGGTGGAAGTGGCAACCTATGTTCCCTCTAAGCTGTGCATGTGTGTGCATGCACACAGGTTGTGAAACCCACGCACGCAACAAAATAAAGCGTGCACAAAAAAAATTCAACAGTGCAAATATTTTTATGCTACTTTAAGAAAGCTTTTTCAAGTAGCATGTTTCAAATAAGGTTTTGTAAATTATAGAATCATGTCCATCACCAAATCAAAATAAAGCTAATATATTATTTGCATCATACACGCTTGCTTTGTTGCACTTGCAAGTTTGACCACACTCATTGGAATGCGCACAAATTTGGACACCAGTTCCGAAAATTTGCACAAAAGAAATTTTTTGCCCACACAGCCTACAAAAAATTAGAGGGAACATTGGTGGCAACTCTTCAACCACCTGACTCAACACATTCCTCTAGAGGACATAATGTTCTCCTCCTGACACCAAATACAGATTCAGCTTCATGAAGAACTATGCCAAGCAAGTTGTTAACCTGCTGACATGCAGTGAGAGAAATTCTTGCACTACATGCCTCACAGATCATCTCACTCATAACTGATTGAGCCAACCTACCAAGGACACTTGGTTATACTCTAAAATTTTCATCCTCCTCTTCCACCCCCCCTTCCCTCTACAATGACCTTTCTCATGAGCAGCTTATCATACAGAAGGTGCAAACCTCATACGTGTGGGGGTGGTAAAGAAAATTCTTCAACACTTAAGAAGTAAAGAGTCTTATTCCTGATATTTTTAATCCTGAAGGCCAAAGAGGGTCTATGATCCATCCTGGATCTATTTCCTCAAGAAATATCTCAAGAAACTGAGATTCCACATGGTGTTCTTGGCTTCCATCATCCTCTCTCTGGATTCAGGAGACTGGTATGCTGTCCTCAGTTAATGGACACTTATTTCCACATTTCCATCTTCTGCAGACACAGGAGATTCCTCAGGTTTGTAATGGGTCAATGTGACTACCAATTTATTGCATTCCCTTTGTCTACAAGTCTTCATAAACTGTATGGCAGTGGTAACAGCCTTCCTCAGATGTTGACATGCAAGTTTATTCATATCTTGATGAATCACTAATCAAAGGCCTTTCAGAGATTCAGGTCCAGCATAGCATTAGTAAAGTATGGGCCACCTTTCAGGTACTGAATCTGTTGATAAATGAACAGAAGTTAACTCTAATGCTGGTTCAAAGAACATAGCTCATTGGGGCAGGGCTCAGTTTGACACAGGCCAGAACTTACTTACCAGAGGCCAGAGTCAGAGTTATGTCAGAGCTGATCTCCAAGGTCATGACCCATCCATTAACAACTGCTTGAGTTTGCCTCAAACCATTGGGTCACATGGCAGCATATACCTACCTGGTGCAGCATGCAAGGCTATGTCTCAGATTCCTACAGAAGTGAGTAGTGTGAGTCTACTCCTGGAGTAGACATCACTTGGACTTGATACAATTCCACTGCCAGCCCTAACTATGTTAACTTGGTAGAGAGATCCTGGTTCCATGAAAGAGCTGCCTTGTATCTGTCGGTAGCCTTAGTTCTGCATGCATCTGACCTAAGGTAGGAGGCATACCTTAACAGTCTCAAGATTCAGTGCCTTTGGTACCAGAAAGAACTCTCCTTGCACATAATGGTCAGGGCAGTACACTTGGCTTGCCAGATGTTTCTTCCCCAGATCTCAGACAAAGTGGAGCAGGTCTTTACAGACAACACTTCATTAATGTTTTGTATCAAAAAGTAAGGAGGGGCTCAGTCTTCAGCTGTGTGCTGGGAGGGTTTCAACTGTGGGACTTCTGTGGGAAACATGCCATTTACCTTGAGGTGTCACATCTTGGAACCTGAAACACACTGGAAGACATCTCAGCAGATTTTTTTCCTCTCACCACAAGTGGTTTCTTAACCCAGAGGTTATAGGTGTCATCTTCCAGAAGAGGGGAGCTCCTCAGTTGGACCTGTTCACCACCAGACAGAACAGGGAATGCCATCAGTTCTCTTCACTATGCAGGCACAACATGGGTTCCCTCTCCAATGTCTTCCTGCTTTTGTGGGCAGACTGCCCACTATACACTTTCCTACCAATTCCCTTGATCTCTGAAGGATCAAGATCCTCCAAGATCCTTTTAAAATTCAAACAGGACAAGGTGATGTTTATCCTGATAGCTCTGCTGTGGCCATACCAGCATAAGTTCAGTATGCTTTTGGAACTCTCAGCGTCAGCTCCACTTATGCTCCCATCCTCCTGGACTTGATTTCAGTTGTTTCACCTGAACCTTGCCTCTTCATACCTGATGGCATGGTTGCTATGTCGCTGAACCTGGAGAGCAAGCCAGCTTAGAATAAGTTCAGCAAGTCTTATTTGGTAGCAGAATGCGTTCCACCAGAGCTATGTATGTGGCCAAGTGGAAGTGTTTCACTTGTTGAACCTCCTGAACAGACTCTCTCTCTATTCTGGTCTGCTCTGCAGACTATCTGGTCAACCTAAAACATTAACATTTGTCTCTCATCTATCAACTGTTCACTTGGCAGCCATCTCAGCCTTCTACCCTTGAATGCCACACAAATCAGTACTCTGCCATGAGATTATTATGATGGTTGCTACAGAGCCTGGAGAGTCACCACTATTAGGTTCATGGCCTGATTTGTGCATAGGATTTAAACCGGGTCCTGACAAGGCTCGTGGAAGTGCCCTTCAAGCTGTTAGCATCTTGCTCCATACTGCTTCCCTCTCGGAAGGCTGCCTTCCTGCTGGTGATCACCTCATCCAGAAAGGTCAAAGATCAAACCCCAGATATCAGAATTCCATAATACAGTGATCTTCAAAGAAAAGGTCCAGTTGTGTCCAATCCAGTCTGCCTAACAAAGTTGGTGTCACAATTCCATAACAACCAAGACATTTTTCTTCTTGCTTTTTTTCCAAAACCTCAAAAGACTGCTGAGCAACGTCAGCTTCATACATTGGATGTTAATTGGGCCTTCACCTTCTATACTGAGAGGACTAAGCCCTTTCATAACTCTCTGCAACTCTTTTGTAACCATAATGGAAAGGATGAGAGAGCTACCAGTGTCGTCCCAAATAATCTTGTCCTAAATAACTGCCTGTATCTGTGTTTGCTACAAGCTAGCTAAGGTTCTGCCTCTGGTTATCATGAGTGCTCGTTCTATAAGAGCCTGGGCTACGTAAGCACTGTTCCTTTTACCAGTACTAATTTGGGACATTTGCAGAACTGCAATGTGGTCATTGGTTCACACCTTTGCGTCCCAGTATGCCATCATTCAGCAGGCCCATGATGATGCTGGTTTTGGGAAATCAGTACTGCAGTCAGCATGTCCATGAACTCTGAACTCTCCTCTGGGGGTCCTGCTTGTGAGCCATCTAGAATGGAATGGACATGAGGAAACACTTGGTGAAGAAAAAAATAACTACTAACCTTTCATAATAGTTGTTCATCAAGATGTGTTGCTCATATCCACCCCATGACCCACCCTCCTGCCCCTCTGCCAGAGTTTCTGGCAAGAATGTGTTGAGAGGGTGTAGCACGGGTGGCACCTGTTATACGGGCACATACATGCACAACTCCACAGGGTTTTAGAACCAGTCCTACAGATACTACTAAGGGAAAAATCTCCAGCAATTGTGCATGAGGCATGCACCCACCTAGAAGGAATGGTCATGAGCAATACATCTTGAACAACAGTTATAACTGGTTAGTAAACATTTTTTTCTCTTGAAGATCTTTGCAAGAAAGAGAATCGATAGAATTATTTCAACAAAAAAATGCTCAGATGAACTGGAAAGAAGATGGTGCAGAATTTAAAAATCAGAAGCTTTGGAAATGGCTCTAGGAAGGTAAGGAGAACTGGATAGGTGGGCATGGAAGGAGAGATTGTGATTGAAGTTATTAACAGAAAGAGTTGGGAGTCAGGACACCTGGTTTAGCTCAACTTCTGTCATTAACACTATGGCAGATCCTAAGTCCATTGAACTGAAAGAAAAAGCTTCTATTGACTTTAGTGGTGAAGGGTCAGGCCAGGTGTGATTTTGGGCAATTCATTTAGGCTTTCCACATCTCATTTCATTCGTGTAGTCATGCCTTTGGAGATGATTGGAGAGGGGCATTAAAAACAATTCACACATGATGAGGCTTAGTTAATAACTGTTTATAAATCCCTTTGAAATCTTTGGATAAAGTATTTATTTTGATTAATTTGTTTGTTGCAAAATATATATTTTTAAAAGTTAAGTTTGTTTTCTGAGTTTTAAATTTAAAACTCTAGACACGGTCCACAAATTATTGGAGAATCACCATTTGAAATACTGATGGGAGATGGAGAATTCCTTGGCTGAATCAATTTGAAGAGTACATACTTGGACATAATGCACCCAGCTCACAAGAAACCCCAGAAATCCAGACAGAAAACAATAGTCTCCATGACTTCTAGAATATTTGCAGTTATGAAAGTGCTGATCTCAAAAATTCAAGTATTGTGTGTATCTGAACTATGTTAGTCATTACAGAGTCAAAGAAAATTCTGATCTCCCAAAATAAATAGCAAGTATGACATAAATAAGTAACAAGTGTGGCATATTTGTTGGCAGCATTGACTTTTGTAATGAACAATTACAAACCCCCTTTTCATAAGTAAATCCTCCAATTTGGAATTTTGATGGCTTTCAGCAAACTCTGCATCCATAACATTATCAGTGGCAAAGTGGAAAAAGGAACTGTTTTCTCATTTATCCATAGACATTAACTGGATGACTCTTGGTGCCACAGTTACCAAATTTTAAAAGTTTGCTGGTCGATAAACTATCCATAAACTCAAAGGGCTTTTTGTCTCAACAGAATTCATGCCTGCCTGCAGGTACACAGGAAGGTTCATAAACTGTCTTTCAAAACAGATACTGGGTGCAGATTCTGTTGGAGAGAAATCCATATGTTAATATTCCAACATTCGTTTCTTCCATTAATCAATCCAGTGGTGGGTTTTTTTTTTTATTTTTATTTTATTTTATTTTTAACTTGAGGCAGGTGCTTCAAAACACACTTTAGGGAATCTGGCTGGGATTGCAACCAATGTTCCCTCTAAGGCCAAAGCACAACTGAGCAACATAGGTTGCCCGCTGTGCAGCCACTCCGCTTGGGCCTGATCCTGCCCCTCTGGTGGCCCGATCCTGCTCCCCCCCGCTACAGGGGACGGGGGCACCAGGAACCACCAGGGCCACAAGCTCTGCTGCCTGCCCGGCCTCCTGGCAGTGGGGTAGATCAACCAACCCAGCCTACCTCCAGCTGGCCGCGCCTCCCCAGGAGTTGGAGGGGGCTGGTGCTGAGCTCCAATGTGCAGGGTCAGGGCTCTGGAGCAGCCCACTCCCAAAAAGTTTGGGCTGCTTTGCCCCTGGCCCCTGGGGAGGAGCGGCCGGCTGGGGGTAGGCTGGGCTGGCTGCTCTGCTCCCCTGCTGGGAGATCGGGCGGGCGGAGCAGCCTCTGGCCCCAACGGTCCACTGTTCACCCATTCCCCACCCCCCAAGAGTTGGAAGGGGAGCGGTTAGGCCCCCTTACTTGGCCGCCCGAGCCTCCCGGAGAGTCTGCACATGCTCAGTGAGTGCTTACTCTGACTGGGAGTTTTAAAAACTCTCCGTGCATGGCCAGCAGTGCTGGGGGGGGCAGCGCAGCTTAGAGGGAACATTGACTGAGGAAAGAGAGTGGTCGAAGGACCTAGGATGGAAACAGAATGGAATGGTTCACCATCTGAAGATGACCTTCTGTTTTGCTATTAGGAAAGGCTGGTCAGTGGGACTTTTGCTATTGTCTTTAATAGGAGATGAATCAAACCCATGCTGAGGGTTATCATGCACAGACAGTGACAAGCTAGAGAGCAGCATCAATATTTTAAAGAAGGGGGGAACAAGATTAATTTTGCCTGACACAGAGGACATTGAAAATAGGGAAGTGGATAAGGGTATTGTCACCTGTCAGCTCAGTGAAGATGCCATTGATAGAAGAATGTGGTTGTGGAAAAAGAAATAAAATAAGAATGGAGACTTTTTAGTAAGTTACATAGAGGGAAGAAATGAGAATTCAGAAAACAATCAAGCAGAGAAGTTTCTGACAAACCAGGGAGAGGCAGAAGGACTTCTGTAATGTGTTAGGAAGATGTCAATTTATATAATTGCCTCTGCCTTTTCATCTGAGTCCAGTAATTTCA
The DNA here is from genome assembly GCA_007922195.1 of Podocnemis expansa. Classification (NCBI taxonomy): domain Eukaryota; kingdom Metazoa; phylum Chordata; order Testudines; family Podocnemididae; genus Podocnemis; species Podocnemis expansa. The sequence continues at coordinate 4,732,263 of ML682017.1, read as the reverse complement.
GCAAAGCGAATTAGAGTCTAAATGGATTAAATGATAGCAGATAACATCAATGTGGCCTTGCAGAAGAGAGTGGAGCATTTGATAGTTATCAGAATTTAAGTCAGATCACTTATCCACAGAGGACAGAATGTAGCATATTAAAGAGGCTTGTGATGACTTGCATGTCTGTTATCAGAAGAGTCTTTGAAGAGGGATTTCAGGAGTAGATTATTAGACTCTGTTCTTGCAGAAAGGACTGTGAAAGTGAACCCCTGTGCCAGCACTGAATTTAATGGGCTGTGTGTGAATGTAGGGACCTACCTGAAAGACACTTCTTGCAGGGTCAGGGCCTTGGGATGTTAACAAGAGGGTGGAAAGTTTGACCAATAATTATATATTTCTGCTGCTCCTGACATTAGAACTGTGCTTGAGAATGATTTATTTGCTGAAGTAGGAACGGGAAGTCTCCACCTTAAGTTTTTTCCATTAGTCTAATGTTGATTTTTTTAAGAGTGAAAAAGTATAAGGAATAACAGTAATTACTTAGGGTTATTAAGTCAGATAGACAGAAGGTTAGAAAATAAGTAGAGACTGTTGATATCTTATCTTGGAAAAACTGGTATTGGAGGAATTCAGTTCTCTGTGAATTTCACTGCTTGCTTGTTCTCATGGAAGGGCCATCATGATTTTGAATCAACAGCGTTTAACAAGGTTATTAAACTAAATTAGCATGGATACCTGGGAATTTTTTTGATACAGACCATAGACTTTAGGGCCAGAAGGGCTCACCGTGACCATCTAATCTGACTTCCAGGACATCACAGGCCACAGAAACTTGCCCACCCACTCCCATGCTAGGCCTATAACCAATGCCTGAGATACTGAAGTCCTCAAATCTTGTAAAGATTTCAAGTTACAGAAAACCCACTATTTACACTAGTTCAAAGAAGCAAGTGGCCCATATTTCATACTGCAGAGGAAGGTGAACATCCTCCCACCGTGTCTGTCAGTCTGATCTAGGGGACAAGTTCTTTCCCAGCCCTGCATAGGATGATCAGTCAGAGTGACCCTGGGCATGTCAATAAGAGCCACTGGCCAGACACCTGGGAAAAAACTCTCTGTGGTAACTCAAAACCCTCCCCATCTAGGATCCCATATCTGGCCACGGGAGATAGTTGCTAATAGTAGTTGTGAATGGGCCACTCATATGCAGCCTCATCATACCATACCATCCCCTCCATAAATCTCAGTCTTGAAATGAGATGTGGAATGACTCCAGTTCAAAAGTTTATTCCAAAACTTCAATCCTCTACTGATTAGAAATGTTGATACAATTTCAAGTCAAATCATTGATAGCCAGTTTGCATTTATTTGTTCTTGTGCCAGCATTGGCCCTTAACTTAAAGCACTCCTCTCCTTCCCTGGCATTGAGCTGCTTGATGTATTTATAGAGAGCAATTATACAGTCTTTCACCTTGATTTTTGTTAGGCTAAACAAGTCAAGCTCCTTAATAGTTGTCTTGTAAGTTAGTTCTCCATCCTTCTAATCAGGTTTGCTGTCAACAATGGAACTGTGTACACTACAGCTTGAATGATTCAACTCAGCACCAGCATGCCACTGAGAGCCATTTATAGTGAAAATAACTAAAATTTTACCATCAAAGAGTTGAGATCCAAGAGAAATTAAATGGAAATAAATAGGTTGTGTATAAAACAAAATCATAATATTATTTCCATAACCTAAACTGAACAGGCTAACCTTCTGTCTGACGAAGTTTAGCAGCATTGTAACCAAGCGTGGCTGAAATCCTGTTTTTGTGATTATAAAAGTGCTGTCCATTTATTTCCTCCTTACTTCTACTTACATCCCCTAAGCTCACTGTCTATCTTCAGGAACAATAAGAGCTTACACATACTACTGCTCATGTTGGTGTAATTTATGTTGCCAGTGGGTGTGACTAAGCCCACCAACCTAAGCGATATAATTTACACTACTCTAAGCATTACTATGGACAGCGCTATGCCAGCACGAAGAACTTCTCCCACCACGACAGCTACCACCTCTCACGGAGGTGGTTTGATTATGCTGATAGGACAGCTCTCTCCCATTGGCATTCCATATCTTCACCATACACTCTTCAGGCACCCAGTCTGGAAATTTTGAAAAAGGGACTAAGATTCTTAAATCACTGAGGGCCATGTTTTCAGAAGTCTTTAGGCTGGTAGTGTGATTTTCAAAAGCACCTAAGCAGGTTAGGCATGACCTGGAGCTAGGTGCAAAACCACCTTTTGAAAGTCTGTCCCTTTTGGAAATTTCACTGTCTAAAAAGTTTCAAAGTACATTGTGAGGTAAATGAAGAAATGTATTTTCTAAAAGCATATTCTTTAATGGACAGAACACATTTGATGACACAGCAAACCAAACATTTGATGACACAGAAAACAATCTTTGGTTGTTTGTTCCTCTGCTCACTTTAAAATTAAAATTTTAAAATGCAACATATGTACAAAGACTCAGTTACTTATTTTATCCACCCCTCTAATGATATTTTTAGAGTGGAAATGCCAACAGACCATAACTTCAGGAAATCAGGGTAGCCATAATTTGAATAAAGTATAAACTGTCTACAGAGGATAGCAAATAATTGCTTGTTAAACAGTAGAATAAAGTCTTCTGAAAAAATAGTTTACAATCTCTTCACTTAAAACCAATAACCCATAGCTCTCTTTCAAGAAGTAATACTGGCCACTTATTCTTTTGGCACCAATGAACTGTCATCACCATTTTATATCATCTATGGCCTCAAGGTATACACATTGCTTCCTCATTATTCATCATATTAGATCGTCATCCACAATTAAGTCAGTTTGTCAAAAACTAGTGGGTGGAAATATCCCATTCTACTGTAGAGAGATTGGTGACAGAAAGAAAAGAAACCTGCTGTGGGAAAGAAGGAATGGTAAGAGGTATCCTATAGTTTGATTTTGGGCCTCTATTTTAATTATAGCTGGTGAAAGGTGAGTTGGGCATTCTGACAACAGGTTAATGTTTTAAAAGCATGGACCATAACTGTAGTCCTACTTGTATTGAATAGTCTGAATTAGTGAGAAGGACTGCAAGAAATCTGGATTCACTTCCAAGTTCTGCTATTGACTTTTTGCAAGACTTTGAGCAACTCACTTGATCTCTCAGTATCTGAATTACCAAGTTGTAAAACAGGGATATTAATATTACTTCCCTATCACACAGAGGTGCTGTGAAGATAAATTCATTATTACGAGTGACACACAAGATTTACAGTGATAGAAGCCTAAAAGATAACTACAGACAGTATATGTTATAGTATCACAAATAGTATTATGGCATTTGGTTGAACTGATCTTGGAATCAGTGTACCATAATAAACGATGCTTAAACATACACTTGAGTGGTTTTGTTTGTTTTTTTTTTAAATTTCTATAATTTTTCCTGAATGATGTTTACTGTTAGGGCTTTCTTGCAATGGAGACTTAATGTTCAGCTAGCCGGGATGTGACTCCACAAGACACTAGCTTGCTGAGCACTAACTGGCCATGTTGACCCCAGCTAAAAGCTCCTTAGTGAACTTTGATGTACTGCCATTTGAAAAAAACAAACAAGGAGTCCTGTGGCACTTTTAAAGACTAACACGTTTATTTATTGCATGAACTTCTGTGCGTAAATCCCACATCTTCAGATGCTTGAATATGGAGGAATTTACAGAAAGACACATCTTCAAAGCAGCTGATGAAGTGGGATTTTCTCCAGTGACAACTCATGTGATAAATAAATTTTAGTCTTTGTAAGTGCCACAGGACTCCTTGTTTGTTTTGCTGAACACAGCTAACATGGTCACTGCTTTGGTACTTACCATTTGAAACACACTGAAGTGGTCTATGGAACTTTTAGTGAGCAGTTGCAGTGTCCACACGGCAAGCTATTGTGCTGCAGATTTACACCCTGCTTTGTTGAACAGTAAGAATATGGCTATATTGCAATAAAAGACCTGCAGCACCCACTCTGAAAGCCTTGGTCAAGTGACTTGAACTCATGCTAAAAATTCCAGCATAGACATTTGGGCTTGTGCTGGAGACTCTCTCCTCTTGCCATATCTTGGAGCGCAGGGTCCAGCCTGAGCCTCTATGTCTACACTGCTGTTTTTAGTCCCACAGCCCAAGCCTCACAAGCCGAAGTCAATTGGCCCACATTCTGAGACTCAGTGCCATGGTCTTTTATTGTACTGTAGGTATGTCTAAAGTCTCCATTACAAGCCCTTAGTAACTACTTTCATTCAAGTTCCAAAAGGACAGCTATGTTAATTTAGTCCAGCAAAAACAAACAAGGAGTCCTGTGGCACTTAAAGACTAACAAATTTATTACATGAGCTTTCGTGAGAGAAAATCCCACTTTGTCAGATGTTTTGAAGATGGGGGGACTTACAGAATGGGAGGACATATTTATGTATACTGGCACTGCAAGTTCAATTCCTGGTTCTGATAGCTTTCCTTTGTGATCTGAGGCAAATCTTTGAGAGCTGTTAGGTGCTGAATTTTCCCTTTGCTATTTTACCTTTAACAATGAAAGTCCTGTGGCATTTTTAGGGTATGTCTACACTGGCAAATTAGTCCAGATTAAGGAGGCTTACTCCAGACTAATTTAGCTCATGGCCACCCTAGGCTTCCCCTAGTCAAACTAAGAATTTTCTTAGTTTGAACTAAGGAATGCTTTGTTTGAACTAATAAGTACAAGCACTTAGTCCAGACTTAAGCACTTAGTTTGAACTTTAGTTCGAACTAAGCGCAATGTGGACCAGGACTAACGCTTAGTTCAAACTTAAGAAGTTCAAACTAAGCTGGTTAGTTCGAACTAACCATGTGTTTTAGTTCGAACTAAGCATTAGTTTGGACTAGAACAAGCAGTTAGTTCAAACTTATAAGCGCAAGGTTAGTTTGAACTAACTGAACTTCTTAGTTCAGGCTAACAAGTCTGAACTGATTTTGGCTGATGTAGACATAGCCTTAAAGACTAACAAATTTCTTGAGGCATAAGCTTATACCTGAAGAAATTCATTAGTCTTTAAGGTGCCATATGACTTTTGTTGTTTTTGCTGTATACAGACTAACACAGTGACTCCTCTGGAACTTACTTTACCTTACTGTCTCTGGACTACAAGTCTCAAATTATCTTATTTCAAGGCTTAACGGATGCCTTTGGATGCCAGAGATCCAAACTAAGGGCCAGGTTTTTAAAAACATTTTAAGGCAAAGTTACAATAAAATGTTGATATATTATATCATAATTAACATGATCCAGAATTAGTAATAAGTGAACATTTAAAGAACTCAGCTAAAGATTCTGGCTTGCTGGCTAAGGAACCCTTTTTTTCTGAGGACACTAGAAAGGATGACCAAATTTCTAAATCCCTATTCTCTTTCTAACACTTTTCTTTGTGCACACTTGCTATGAAAGCTTTTCCATTAGAAGGAGAGTTCATATTTTACTCAATTGTAATTGTGTAGGAGAAGTCAAATTTTTCCAATAACGCGTGATACAGAATCAGGGCTCGACCTAGACCAAATGGCATCTCAGGTGACGAGTGTCTTTCACGCTACTTCCTCCATTTGTTGAACTTTTGAATACTTATATTTTTTATGGCATTTATAGCCCATTTCACAACTTCAATGCATGATTTGTAGCCATGATTTATCTGTGTCATATAAGTCAATAAATTTGCGTGTTACAAACATTGTATTTTCCCTTTTGCTGCGAACAACAAAAACAGCACCTGAAGCCCGTTGCCCCCACAGCCTGAAACCCCACGTGGTTGCCTGAGTCACCTGGCCCTAAATTCGGCCCTGTACAAAGTCTTAGTGCTAACAATAAAAAAATTAACTTGTGCCATTTAAAATGTAGATCTTTTACTGGAAGTAACAGATCATGGGATCTCTAGGAAGATAACATTTTGTCATAAAATGAATCTCCATTAAAATTTTCTTCCAAAATAATCTACTTTCTGGACATAGACATCATATGTGTAAATATGTTCCCTGTTCCCTACAACCATTCCAACACAGTACTTCCTTAGGAGCAAATGTTTAGTGGATCTAAACTAGAGCCAAATGTCATCACCAGATTTTAAAGGTGAGGACTGGTTAAAAGACGGGCTTTTTTTTTCCTGCTGAAAATTCTGATTTCTAAGAAAACTTTGAAAATCAAAATACTTCAGTTTGGAAAACTGCAGTAGAGCCTCGTGCAGTTTTATTTCAGGTGCCTCATGCTCCCAGTCCCCCATCTGGTCAGGCTTCCTGGAGTCTTTGTCTCCAGATGCAGCACAATTTTCCCCTCTCCAAAAGGGGAGGTAGTGCATCATGGAAGGGCCTGGCTCTGATGCATTATGGGATCTATAGTCTGGTCTATAGAGTAAAATAGGAGCCAGAAACACCAGGACTGTAATTCACCAGAAGTGATGTAGCAATATATCCAAACCAAAGTATTTCAGGTTTTTTTTGTTTCAGTGGTTTGGATTTCCAGCATTTTGTTTTTTTGATGAAGCATGAGGATTTTCTGCAGAATGCAGAGGCTTTTCACAAAAGATCTCATTTGGCTGAAAATTCTGTTTCCCATCCAAAAGCTGTGTAGAATAATTTTTATTTTCCTGACCAGCTCTAGTGGAAACCCTGCATTCACGTATGATGCAGTGCATGTCAGTATGCCTATATTTGCATGAACAATTATAATTGTTTCCAAAATTATCCTATGTGCAAACGGGAATTTGGATATTTCAGTGGTTCTTGTTATGATGTATCTGCAGGTACAAATGCCATGACATTATTTTGGGTTAACTGGATTTATAAGCTGTGCAGTCTATGATAAACGAAAGTTACACCTCGAGCAGTCAAAACGTTACCCCTGCTGGAGATTCTTTTTATAAATAAAAAAAGTAGTTTCTAAATAAAACTACATGAACTCCAGTCTAAGCCTCTCCTCAGGCTTGTCCAGGGGTTAAAATATAATTTGGGGGCCCCGGAACCCTCCTAAATTTCCAGGCCCCTTCCCACATGTATGGGCCCCCTTCCTGCACATATGGGCCTGCTTCACCCACCCAAGCTACTTCCTCCCCAAATGCCTGTCCCTCAGCCCAGGTACTGCCCCCCCACCCCAGCTACTGCCTCCAAAACACCTACCCTGCATTGGACCCCTCTTTCCTCATGTCTTCTTTAGCCCCAATCCCCACTCCTTAAGCTCCCTGCTCCCATTCCAGCTCTCCTAACCCCTACCACCTAGCTCCCCATCTTCACTCCATCCCCTTCAGCCCTCCAACCTCTCCCCATCCCACCATCCCAGACCCTTCACCCTCAGTCTTTTTCCACCTACTGCCTGACTGCCCCCCTGCAGTCCCTTACCTGACCAATGTGGCTGAAGAGCTGGACTGGGGGCAGAAAGCTGTGGCGCTGGCCGGCCAGTTGGGAAGCAAGAAGGTGCCCAGGCCCAAGGCTGGGGCTGGGCCATGTTCACCATCCAACCCTGGCCGGAAGGGGTGGAGCCACCACAGGCTCTGGGGAAGGAAGGGAGAGGTGGCTGGGCTGGCCCCAGCCTGCAGCCCCTCCCTTCTGCCAGCCTATGGGGAACACACTGGAACGCTGTATTCTGGCACACCCTTCTATTTTTAGGGGCCCCAGAATGTGGCATTTTGGAGCATTCCCCTATTTTTAGGGGGCCCAGAATGCTGGCTCCCTAAAAATGGGGGGGGGGCCTGGGAATGGCATTCCAGGGTGTTCCCGCTTACTTTAACCCCTGGGCTTGTCTATGTCTGTAGTTCTTTTCCTCAAAATGTGGCAGTTACAAGCTGTGGCATTGTGTGTGCTACATGGCTACACCTACCTCCTTTATATGATCAGAGTGGTGGCTAATGAGTCACCAAGAATTAGCCTATAAACTCCCTAGAAGAAATGGAAGCAACAAAAGACCGCTGTTACCTTGAGGCATTACTCTACACTTCCAAATCTGGACCTAAAACTTCAGCTTACTTCTCTATTTAAACAGTGATTTAATTACACAGGAATCTACAAACATATTTAGGTTGTGTGTTCAGGTATGTTTCTGCAACAAAGATACAGAAAATTTAAGTAGCAGCTTAACTGTCCCTAAGAAGTATTTTGGAGTTTTTAAAGTTACTCTTGTAAATGTGAAGCTCAAAACACAGATCAGGAATAATATGCATTGCTAATCGCTTAGTTATTGACAGCAAATAACACTTTACTGATTCCTTTTCTGTATATTATGAGCAGGGCTGGTTGTGAGCCTTTATTAAGCTTGTCTAACTCTTCTCCTTATCAGAAACTTCACACTTCTTTATAATTTTGCCAAAATTTAACCATCTGGGTAGAAATTTAACACACTGGCTGCCTGCATTAGGCTGTTTGTTTTTTTCCCCCTCCTTCTCTCCAGACCAGGGCCGGCTCAAGGGGTTGTGGTGCCCCAAGCCAAATTTTGATTCGGTGCCCCCCCCCATTTCATTCATGGAGGTTGAAAATGGTTTTCCAAAGTACATAAATCTCCAGCATCTGCCTGCAGTGGGATTTAAAGTGCACTCTGCCTACATGACTTAAGCTGCAGGTTGACTAACAGTGCCTGAGCTGCTAGGAAAGAGTTGACAAGGCAGGAGCCAGCCTGGTCTTCAGGGGGGGTTGGCGCCCTTAGAACTGTCACCTGAAGCCATGTCTGCCTCTTGCCTCACAGTAGAGCTGGCCCTGCTCCAGACAAAAACTTCACACAAAACAGCTCAGCTGTGTCTGAGAACAGTGATAAAGAAAATAAATTGTATTGGCTAAATAAAGAAAATCAGGTGATCTTTTCTTTGCCCAGCTTTGAACAGATTGCATTGTAGAAAAGACCTGAAATTTGGCAGGGATGGCCTTTGTTTCAAGGATGTGCCTACTGCTGTCTCTGTGAAAATCATCCCAAATTTGGCCAAAGTATAAGCTTTTGAAAAACTGCAGTTTGCAGACACTCAATAGAGACTTCCTAGATCTTAGCAGCTAAATTCCATCTACACCAGGGATACTTGAGTCTGGGGTTTCTGAGCAAGAGTTTCCCTGCAGTTGCAGCTCTGAGATGCTGCAGGTCATGCAAGATCTAAGTCTGGGACCCTGAACTGAGAGCAGGGAGCCTCTCTCTCTTATGTTCTCACATGATCCCATTTCCGGACCCAGGCAGTGAGAAGAGCGAAGCTGCCTGATTTGAAAGCACAGGGATAAGAGTCAGACCTGCAGCAGGGGCTAGGTTGGAACAGGCTGAGACAAGGAGCTAAGGGGGTGGAAACTGAGATCAAAGGCTGGCAAGGAAATGGAAACTGGGCTTGTGATTTGCGGAGCGAATGGAAAGTGGGAATAGTTGGGGAAGGAGACTGAGAGTGGGGCCCCAGGAGGGAAATGGGGTCATGGTGGATTAGAAGCCAGTAGATGTGGAGCATACTGAGCTTGCTTTAAGAACGGGGACTGCCTAGGCAAGGAGACAGGAACTGAGAACCAGTGAGACAGGCAGAGATTTGATGAGCTGGCTCTCACCCGCTCCGGCAGCTGGAGCTGCAGGCTGCCCCAGGGTCCATCCCCTGCTGCCTCACCAGCAGTGGGGGATGCAGGACAGGGGGATCCCTGCCCTGGGGCTGTTTTCCCCTGCCTGGCTCACCAGAGTGAGAGCCAGACAGGGGATTGGGTGGCAACATGGCCCTGCCAGGGGGCCATGTCAGCACACCTCCCATGCTGCCCCTCTGCTGAATCGAAATAGCATGTCCACACTGAGGGCATGCTATTTTGATATGAGTGCTCCCCTTAATTCAAATTAACAGTTTCTTAATTTGAATTAACTTATTTTGAAATAAGTTATTTCAAAATAACATTTAACATGTGGACATAGCCATTGACATATCCAGCACCCATAGTCAAAAACTAGTCAATTACAAGACTAGGCTGTCCCATCATACCCACCATCTCCATATGTTTATCAAGTTCAGTTTTGAAGCCAGCTAGGTTTTTTGCCCCCCCCCCCATAGCTCCCCTTGGAAGGCTATTCCAGATCTTTACTCTTCTGATGGTTAGAAAACAATGTCTAATTTTAAGTCTAAAGTTCTTTATGGCCCATTTATATCCATTTGTTTTTGTGTCCACATTGATGCTGAATTTAAATACTTCCTCTCCCTCCCTGGCATTTAGCCCTCTGACATATTTATAGAGAGCAATCAAATCTCCCCTCAGCCTTCTTTTGGTTCAGGTAACCAAGCCAAGCTCATTAAGTCTCCTCTCATAAGACAGGTTCTCCATGTTGCAGTTCATCCTTGTAGCCCTTCTCTGCACCTGTTCCAGTTTGAATTCATCTTTCTTAAACATGGCAGACCAAAACTGCACATAATATTCTAGAAGAGGTTTCACCAGCACCTTGTTTAACAATAGTTGACACTGCCCTATCTCTACTGGAACGACCTTGCCTGATGTATCCTAGGATTGCATTAACTTTTTTTCATGGTCACATTGCATTGACAGCTCATAGTCATCCTGTGATCAACCTGCATGCCCAGGTGCTTCTTTTCCTCCACCACTTCCAACTGATGTGTCTCCAGCTTATAGAAGAGATTCTTATTAGTCCTAAAATGCATGACCTTGCATTTTCCACTATTAAATTTCATCCTATTCCTAAAATTCCAGTTTACAAGCTCATCCAGATCTTCCTGTATGATACCCCAGTCCTCTGTATTGGCAATATCTCCCAACGCGGTGCCATCTGCAAACTATATTAGCACATTTCCACTTTTCATGCCAAAGTCAGTAATAAAATGGTTAAATAAGATTGGCCCCAAGACCAAGCAACTCCAGTAGTAACCTCCCTCTAGCTTGACAGTTCACCTTTCACTATGACCCGTTGTTGTCAGGTCCTTATCCACTTTTCTATTTTCATACTAATCCCTCTCATTTTTAATTTAAATAATAATTCCCCCTGTGGAACTGTATCAAATGGCCTCCTGAAATCTAAGTAAATTAGATCCACTGCAGTCCCTTTGTCCAAAAAAATCTGTTATTTGTCTCAAAAAAGGATATCATGTTGGTCTGGCATGATCTACCTTTTGTAAAACCATGTCGCATTTTATCCCAGTTACTGTTAACCTCAGTATCCGTAAGTACTTTCTCTTTCAATTTTTTCCCCCAAGACTTTGCAAACTAACAGACCTATAGTTACCTGGATCATATTTTTTTTTTTTTTGCTTTCTTGAAAATGGGACCTATGCTACCAATTCTTTAGTCACATGGTACCACCCCTTAGTCTATGGATTCATCAAAACTCCTTGCTAATAGACTTGCATGGTCATGTGCCAGTCCCTATAACCTTCTTGGATGTAGAGTATTCAGGCCCCCTGACTGAGTTTGAGTATGGCTTCTACCTCTCATATGGTAATTTCCACCTCTATATGCATCGGCCATCATACCACTACCCCAAGCTCATCATTATCCTCATTAAAAATGGAAGAAAACTATTTTTTTAGATCAAGGTGTCAAACATGTGGCCCACAGGCTGCATATGGCCTACAAACCATTTCCATCAGGCCAATGACTGTGCTTTGTGGGGCCACACTCTTTCTCTAACACACAGAGAGAGAGAGAGAGAGAGAGAGAGAGAGAGGGGTCTCATGGTATCACGGATTACAGTCTCACATACCCAGCGCTCCACGATGCTGTGAGAGTGCACATGTCTTGCAGCACTTCTGAGCATTGGGTATGCAAGGCTGTGCTCCATGATACCACACTGTCTTCCTGAGAGAGAGGGAGAGGTCTCACAGGCTATATCTATACTGGCAAATTAGTCTGGACTAATTTAGCCCATGGCCACCCTAGGCTTTCCCTAGTTCAAAATAAGAACTTTCTTAGTTCAACCTAAGAAATGTTTAATTTGAACTAGTTATTAGTACCCCTGGTTAGTCTGGACTTCAGTGCTTAGTTCAAACTTTAGTTCGAACTGGGCATGATATGGACCAGGAATAACTCTTAGTTCGGACTTAAGAAGTCCAAACTAAGCTGATTAGTTTGAACTAACCACACATTCTAGTTCGAGCTAAGTGTTAGTTTGAACTAGAACATGCGGTTAGTTGAAACTTAGAAGTGTAAGGTGAGTTTGAACTAACCTCAGGTTAGTTTGAATTGAGCTCAAACTTCTTAATTTGGACTAACAAGTCCAAACTAAGTTTGGCTGATGTAGACATTGTTACAGTATCACAGTTTGATGACAACAGCCAGACACTGTCCAGGAGATGAAAGAATTGAGTCTTGGATTCAGACTGCTAAGGGAAAAGTGTATGCATTTTCAAGTCTTTATTATTTATATTTATGCAGGACTGCTTTCTGCAATACCACTCTCTCCCTAACACAGTGTGTGGTCTCACACTATCGTGGAGCGCAGTCTTGTATACTCAGCTCTCTGGGATGCTGCAAGAGCGTGGGCCTTAGTATTTTGATTTATGGTATGTATGGCCCACTTGAAGTTCATTTCAGTCCTTTCTGACCCACCATAGCTAATGAATTTGACACCCCTGGTTTAGATACTCAGTCTTGCCAAGATTATCCATAATCGCTACCCCATCCTCAGTGTTTAGCAGTCTCAGGTCTTCCTTCGTTTTTTCCTTTCCATTTATATGTCTATAGAACTTTTTAACTATTGATTTTAATTCCCTTTGGAAGGTTCAACTCTGCTTGGACTCTGACTTTTTTCACTTTACCTCTACATGTTCTGACTGCCAAGAAGTATTTTTCCCTGATTATCCCTCCCATCTTCCACTGCTTGCAGGCTTTTTGCTTTCTTTTAATCACCTGTTGGAGATGCTTACTCATCCAGCTTGGTCTACAACTCTTGCTTTTGAATTTTCCCCCTTCCTTGGGATGCAGGCTTCAGATTGATAGCTCCTGCAACTTTGACTTGAGGTGATTCCAAGCCTCTTCCACAGTTTGATCTAAGAGTTCTTCAGTCCAATCCACTTCCCCCACTAATTCCTTTAATGTTTTTAAGTTAGTCCTTTTGAATTCAAAGATCCCAGTCAGAGATTTATTTTTGCTTATCCTTCCATTTAGTTTGAACTGAGTTAGCTTGTGCTCACTCTAACTAAGGTTGTCTCTGTCAACCAGCTCCTCACTACTCACAAATACCAAATCTAAGATGGCATCCTCCTTCATTGGGTCAGTAACTACTTGGTGAAGGAATTCATCAACTATCCCACCCAGGAATATCTAGGCCCTATTATTACTACTAGCACTTCCTTCAGTCTATAGCTGGGAAGTTAAAGTCTCCCATAATTACACAGTTCCCAGTAGTATATTCTTCATCAAAGCCTTAAAAAGGTCTCTGTACATATCCAAGTCAGATTGTGGTGGTCTGTAGCATATCCCAAGCACTGTCTCAGAGGAAACTCTATTAGTTTTCTTTCTAATGTTATTTTTACCCAGACTGTCTTATCAATTCCATCACTACATCTAATTTCTTTATAGTCTATCTTGTCATTGATATACAATGCCACTACACCAGGGGTCTCTAACTCAAATCACCCATGAGGGCTGCATGAGGACTAGTATGGTAGCCCGAGGGCCTCACCACTGAAACCTTTTCATACAACAATATTGCAAATATCAGTAACAATAGTGTCATTTTGGACCATAGGAAATAGTTTTAGGGACTGCACATGGCCCACAGGCTGTGTGTTTGAGACCCCTGCACTATACCACCCTTGCTTTTATATCTGTCTTTCCTAAACAGCACATTGTCTTCAATACTTTATATCAGTCATGATTACTCCACCATGTTTCTATTGTCCCTATAATATCTGGTTTAATTTCCTCTACCAGTAGCTCTTGTTCCCCCATTTTGTTACCCAGGCTCTTTGCATTAGTATTCAAACATTTTATTTTTTGCTTTTACTCATGTTCCTCACCTGATTTGGCATAGTCATTCTACTACCAATATCACCTATTAGACTGGTATTCACAAGACCCTTCTTCTTCATGTCTATTTTGCTCCTCAGCTACTGTGTCCTTTCTTAATTCATTTTCCTCCCTCTCAATGCTAAAATTTAGGAGTGGAGATTACCTGGCATCTCCCAACCATCTCTGATGACTCCCTAGTTTAAATCTCTCTTACTCACTTCTGCTAACCTGTATCTCAGAAGTCCTATTTCCCTCCCTGTTCAAGTGAAGTCTATCCCAAGAGAATAGTCCTCTGTCAGTGAATGCTTCCCAGGTACCATACATCCCAAAGCCCTTTTTATAGCATCACTGCCTGAGCCATCTGTTGATCATCAGAATCCTGTCATGTCTTTGTTGCCTCCGCTAGGGAGGGACAGAATCCCACTGAAGATCACCTGAGCCTCAGTATCCTTACGAGTCCTCCCCAACCTGGTACAGTCTCCACTGGTATATTCCAGGGAGAATCTAGCTACATTACTTGTACCCACGTGAAGGACAATCAGGGGATTCTTTTCTGCTTCCATTAGGATACTCTTCAGCCTCAGATCCACATTCTGTATCTTAGCATCCAGCAGACAGCATACCCTTCAGTCCTCTGGATCAGCTCTGGTTACAGGCCTGACTGTTCTAAGCAAGGATCCCAAATCACATAGGCTTGCCTTTTTCTAGCAACATTGCATTTCTCCAGCCTATCCCCAATTCTTTCTGGCTGCAAGTCATCTCATCTACAATTCTCCTTTGCAATCCTCTGCAACCACTTCTTTTATTCTCCAGGGGCTGTTATTTGGTGGTATCTCCACTGACATCTATTCTTTTGTATTGGAATAGCTGCTTTTCTCTTCTTTCTTGCTGTCCCACCTCCAGTAACCACTTACTGTGCCTCTTTTTCACTTTCCAACCCTGCAAACCTGTTTCTGAGCTCTTTTTCCTTCACTAGCTTTCTTTTCCTCTGCTAGGTTCTTAAAGTCATATGTTTCCACTGGCCACTTTACTCACCAAGCATTCTCCCCACAGAGTTCATGAATCCTACTTCCATCAGCAGGTCTGGGTTTTTCCTCTTCAGCCTCCTCATTACTCTGTTCTATCAGCTGTTCAAACCACCTTCTAAAGCAGGGGTTGGCAACCCCTGGCATGCAGGCCAAATGTGGTATGTGGGCCGAGCCTGAGCGGCAGGTGCTGCCACTCAGGCTCCCCACTGGCCCCACCCTCAGCATGGCCTGGGGCCACAAGAGCTGCATGCCACAACTCCAGGCCCCTGCTGACCACACTTCCCTGCTGGGGAGGGTGGCCAGCAGCAAAAAAGAAGCAGTAGTGTGGGGCTCCTGGTTGCTGCTGGCTAAACCCGTTGCTGGGCAGGGCTGCTGGAGGGAAGCGGGCATGTCAGTTTGCCCACAGTTGCTGCTGCCAGCGGGAGCTGGCCCCAGCCCCAGCCAGGAACCAGAGGCTGCCCACTGGTGGAAGCCGGCCACTGTTCTCTCTAAGCTGTAAGTGTGCACGTGCACACAGGTTGTGAAACCTATGTACACAATAAAATAAAAAGTGCCAAAAAAAATTCAGCATTGCTAATATTAGCTTATACAAAGAAATGTTTTGCATACACAGCCTATGAAAAATTAGAGACAACTCTGGAACTAGCCCTGGCCCTGGCCGGGAATTGGAGGCTGCCTGCCCACAGAAGCCAGCCCTGGCCCCTTTTGGCCCTGCCCTTGTATCTGCTGAGGGTGCAGTGGGTAGGGCTGGCAAAGGGACTGGCAAAGTTTGCCACCCCCTGTTCTAAATTCAACCAGCGTTTCCATCTGCATCTCCAATCCTCAAATCATTTCTTCCATCATCCGAGTGGCACTTTAGACTACTACATTCTTCTGAGATATCCCCATAGAATGATGTACATCCATCAACTTTCACATCCATTCGTCTTCACTGTTTCTGCTACTGTTTGAATGACTACCAGTGCTGCCTCTGTAACCATCATAACCTTTCTCCTACTTCCTGTAGTGACAGACACAAAACCAGAAAATAAAAACCTCCATAACACCCTCCCCCATCCCCAATGAGCACCCTAACAATACCAGAACATCATACTCACGCTTCACCCTCCCCTGGTTTCACCTCTGGTGGCTGCCTCCTGTGCCAGTATTTGATTAAGTGGCTGCCTTTATAGCCCTTTGATTACAGAAGGCCTGCCACCTAATTAGAGACAGCTCATCTCAGTACACCACTGAGTACCAGCTCCTGCATACTGAAGGGGATAAGGAGAAACAAAACAAAACAAAAACAAGGACATACAGCTCTATAGATCACACTCTCTGCTCCTCAGTCTCACATAAATGCCCCTATTTTCAGCTCTATTGGCTGCCGCTTGTGTTACTGCAGCTGATGCCCTGTGATGGAATTTCCTACAATTTCCACAGATGTCCTTTGGAAAACAGTATGTGATCTGTAATCAAAGACTGTACTATAATGCATATGAATGAGGGGCAGGGGAGATGTAATTCTCATATTAACATTTGAGAGTTTGACTTTGTAACCTTACTAACAGTCTTTCAATGTAATTTTGTTTGATGAAATCCATACAAGATGTATATTCTTGCAACTAATACAATTAACTGTTTGAGAATCTGGCAATAATTCTGGTTCTATACTGGCTGCTGTTATTCATACATATTTGTGTCAGTGGTTTGTCGGTTTCATAGATTTTTCCAGCTGTGCCATGTTCTGGTGGTACTGCAAGATCTGGTGCTAGTTCAGCCTCTTCTCTAGATGTTTTAAGCTTTGTACTTTTGGAATGTGGCCCTGAGTGACTGGCAAGTTGGGTAGTTCTCTCCTTCCAATAACCTTGCCTAGATGCCAGTAGACCAGGAATTAAGGTGGTAATGGTGTCTGCTCACCCATTAGAGGTAAATTTACAGCATATTTATGATTCACAGATTGGGAAGGTGACAGTAACTAAATAGGAGTAAGCAACCAGATTACATAGAGAGCCTTGCACTAGTTTGTTACATTACAGTTGGCCAAATAGTCAGTATAGAAATAAAAATTAAGTATTGGGAAAAAATGCATAGAGTTAAAATGCTGCAGAAACTATGGGGTTTTTTTTCCACCTAAAAAGCATATTTCTTTATGTAAAACTTCCAATACATCAAGCCATACTGAATATCAAGAGCTATTAAGTAGTTGTGGTATGGCATTAACCCCGTTATACTGTCTTTCCAGATTCTGCCTTCAATTATATTACTTAAGAAAGATTTAAAGGTATACCATCTAGCTTCTGCAAAATAGATTTGTGACACAAACTCTGTGGTTATTTTAGGTTACAAAATTATATTTTGAAATGGGAGTAATACATTCACTGGAAAAAAAAATACACCTTGTGGTGACTTTAATGACTCAATTACAGTTCTGCAACCAGATTAAACTGGGCTTGAATCCTAGTGGTGTTTGACATTCAAATTGTGCTTCCTTAAAGGGTTTTCCAGTTCTTGAACTGTTGCTTGTATCCATCTGATAAAACTCAGAATGCCAATTTGGATGGGGTTAAGTGTATGTTTCAGCAATAACAGAGTATTCTGGTAAAGCAATACAAATGCTACTTCCTTTGTGTGCAAGGCAAATATAGTTTCTTTAGATTCTGTGCTATCTTTATGTCTTAAATCACCAAGAATGTGATTTAATAAAAATAATACATCTTCGTAATAAAAACCTTGCATGAAAGGCAGTATAGAATGGTTGTTGCTATGCTTGTTAACAGTTGCATGTAAAAACAAAACCAACACCCCCCCCCAAAAAACAAAAAAACAAAAACCAAACCTGCAGCCAGGAAGCCATATGCAGTTCACAATATTGAGAAATTTTACTGCTCCTACAAAACCCAGGAACAATACTGCATGTTCTTGAGTACATCTCTTTGCTTCTTTTCTGTTAACTAATCCCATTCACATATACATAAACATTTCTCTTTCTCGTAGCCCTTCTGTGTGAGAAATGTTTGTGCATTGTCTGAGGTTTAAATTTTGTCAGGTGGGGTTATATAGAGTCAGGGCCAGCTCAAGGGGTGGTGGCACCCCCCTCAAGTCCAGGGGGAGGGGGCAGAACCTGGACTCCACTATTGGGCGAGCTTGCCCCACCCCAAAGGCAGGGAACAGCTGGCCTAGGGGTGGAGTGGGCCAATTCAGAGGCCGGGCTTCGGTCTCCCACCCCTCCCCTGGGCTGGCTGTTCCGCCTTGGAGGCAGGGAGGTCCAACCCAGAGGCGGGGTGAGAGAGCGGAGTGGGCCCCATGGGCTGACCTGCTCTGCCCCTGGGCCAACTGTTCCCCACCCTGGCAGAGGAGCAGCCTGGTCCAGGGGCTGGGCTCCGGTCTCCTGCCCTGCCTCTAGGCTGGACCTCCCCGCCCCTAGAGCAGAACAGCCAGTCCAGGGGAGCAGTGAGAGAACAAAGGCCAGCCCCCGAGCCAGCTCTTCCCTGCCCTTGGGACAGGGCAAGCCAGCAGAGACCAAGGGGCCATACACCTGAGGTTAGGGGTGCTGGCATGGCACCTGTGCCCCTAAGTTTTGCCACCCCAAGCCAGTGCCTCACAGCCTTGTATAGAGTAGACAGAAACTAGTTCAATATTTGAAGAGAACAGTGCATGGACCTCTAGTTTTTGTTGTTTTTTTTTTAATCCTGTAGTCTTTATTGTAAAGACTGATGTGAGACTACCTGGTCGGTTTTCTTGTTTGTACGTTTTTTGTCATATTTATCTCCTCAGTATCTGAGTGCATAGCAAGTAAAAATGCAATGAAGGCAAGGTCATCCAGTCTCACCTATTGTTAGGATATTTTCTCTCAATGTATTTTCTGGCGATGAAGGATATTAATCTGTACAACTCAAAGGTGGGCAATCAAGTTAACTAGACTCCCATCTCATTTCCACCACTATACTCCAGTACAACAATTTCCCTATCTACTACTTTTCCTCTCCCTCACACTTCCCTAGCCCATTTACCCTTCCAATCCCTAAAAGTAACTTTCACCCCAAGCAAGAAGGGAGCTTGCTCCCTATCGGCTTTGTCACCCTTAGCAGTTGGCTCCTTAGTATACCTGTCAATTTTAAAAGGGATAGCCGTGTTAGTCTAGTCCAGTGAAAAAACAACAAGGAGTTGTGTGGCACTTTAAGACTAACAGATTTATTTTTTGCATGAGCTTTTGTGGGAGAAGATCCCACTTCTTCAGATGCTTCGAAGATGAGTGAACTTACAGAAAGGAATGAAACTAAATGCAAGGGGGTGTCCAGTTGTTTGCATTTAGAAAGGAAGATGATGTCTGTCTGAGTCTGAGTGAGTTGTTTCTGTAAGTTCACCCATCTTCGAAGCATCTGAGGAAGTGGGATCTTCTCCCACGAAAGCTCATGCAAAAAATAAATCTGTTAGTCTTAAAGTGCCACACAACTCCTTGTTGTTTTTTCCTTAGTATACCACCACTGTAGTGTCTATATTGTACTAGCTGCTGGACTCTTCATCTGCTGATAAGTACCTGAGCCATACTCTCATCTACAAAAGCAGCAAGCAGAACCCTGCAGCACGCATGGTAAGACTCTTTGGCAGATCAGAGGAGTGGGGTGGGCTTGACCCTACACAGAAGTCTCAAGTTAGCTCCCATTTCCTGCTCTCATGTCTTCCTATTCCTTCAAAGAAAAATAGCCAACTCTGAAAGTTTAAATGACCTCAGGAGTAGCCAGAATCCTAAGGGTCAAATGACACCAACCACAGGGCTTCCATTCTTTCTTGGATGCTCACAGTCGTAAAGATCAAACTTAAGGGCAACAAAAGTGATGCAAGGACATGAAAATATGACATATGGGCCCAAGCTAAAGGAGACTTTAGAAGGTAAATGAGGTGAGCCTAGTCTTTAGGATTATGACAGAAACACACACATGCATGTCCAGCTATTGTGGACAGAACGGCTCTCCCAAGAGATATATTGGAGGGGTAAAGAAAATTATATAGAATTTTGCTTTTAATGTTCTTCTTGAATCTTATGTTCCTTCTCCATTGATCTGGATTTCCTATGAGACTACTGCTATGCCTTAATTTTGTGAATTCTCCTGTCATTTGTGCATGACAAGAAAACGAACAGCTGATATAATATATGCTGATGTAGTCTGTGTGCAATGACTGTTGAAACTGATCAAGAGCAACATAAATGAATATGTTCTGTTTATGGACATGGTGGATGATCCACAATAACATATAATCAAATTTATAAGATAAGGATTTATACGATAAGGATCTTTAGTGGCAATACAAATTTGAAAGTTAAAAATACCACCACCTGCCTCCCACCTCAGCTTCTTTTCTTTGTGGAATGTTTTGGCACATAAAAATCAGAGGTCCCCTTGTCAGAATGACAATTATTTAGCAAACAAGAATGCTGACTGAATGAACAGTATAGCTCAAGTTCACACGTAAGTTTAGTCCTCATGGTCACACAAGACACAGAAAGAAATGAGTAGCTAGAGTGCCACACTCAAGATAGAGATATTGATGATTTTATCTCATATTTTTGCCTGTCTCTCACAGATGGATTACTACTTATTTGTATCCTTGAGTAAACAGTTCTAGACAATAATTTAGGTGTATTGAATACTCCAGAGGTCAGGCAGCTTGAGCATGGGAAAATATTTGTGAATGAGGCCAAAAAAGCTACTGAAAGAGCTGAGTCCTAGCTCAAAGATTAGTCTTCATTTGGAGACTGAGAATTTATTGCTGCCAAAAACAGCATTATCAGCTTTCTGTCAGCAATAATCATCAGGATTTCCTTTCCCAATCAACGTGAGCTGTGACCTCATCATTGCAAAGGTGAAACCCTGACAGGGATTAAAGGCTAATAGAGAGAAATGAGGTAGTAGGGCTAACAAAGAAGAGATTGTTACATGGTCTAGAGAACTGAGGCAGAATGTTACAAGTGAAATATGAACTGTGGAGCCAAGGGGGAAAACAGAGTATTTTTAAACAGAGAATATGTAAAAGTAGGTCTCTCAGTCTTCCAATGGAGAAGTGAGGTAGTTTGCCATCCTTACCAACAGAGATTTTTTAGAGTAGGATTAGAGTGACCATGTGGTTTGTCAAGCAGTTAATTGAGATTCTAGAGGGACACAGTCTGTAGGGCTGGAAACCAATTTAACAATCATGCCTATATATAATATAAAAAATTGCTTCTGTGGAGCTGATAAGTCTGGGGTATAGTTTAAGAACACTGAAAGTGAAGAAAGGCAAATAAATGTTCAACACATCAAGGCAGTTTAATCCCTGGGTTAATGTAAAAGAGGTGGTACGGCCATTTATATTGTGCTTATGTTGTGGTTCCTCCCCCCCGCTTTTAACTCAATCTTTATTATGGAACAATCTAGTAAGAGAGATTTACTCTACTGAGATTCTGTTTTTTCAGAGATCATACTTGGCTTCCAATCTATCTTTTCATCTTAAACTTCATTATGGACTCGATCCAGATCCCACTGATTTTCAGGCACTGTGTATGTTTCCATTGCCTTCAGTGGATTTGGGTTTAGACCTTCTCTATTGACGACATGTTGCTGCTGCTTGTACTAGAGATAAACCTGACCTGTAATCCTAACGTAGTTTTTCCAGCATTCAGGGAGGGTTCAGATCCAGGTTTGGGTTAGTATATACCTCTAGCTTCTGTTCCACATATGCTCTCTCTTTGTGACATCATAATAGTTTAACACCAGATCCAGTGAATTGCTGAGCACCTCTGTGGAAGTGCTGAGGCTCTAAAATCCTGTTAAAGTCAACCAAGTTAACAGTTAAGTACAGATCTCTTAGCATCTCACAGAATCACACATTTAAGCAACAACCATTTATGATCTTGCAGTTTGAGGATTACAGGCCAAGTCTGGTGTATGTGGGGGTCATTGCAGTCCAAAGGTCCAAGAGGATGGAATCACGCCATCTTACTCCAGGGCTGAATCTGGCCCTATGATTTCAGGTGAAGGTAAGCAGAAAGGCAAGCTGAATCCTTATTAGCAAGGAGACAAAGTGGGTGAGGTAATATCTTTTACTGAACTTCTTGTGGTGAGGAAGACAAGCTTTTTAGCTACATTGAGCTCATCTCCAGGTCTGGAATAGGTACTTAAGGCTTGTGTACACATACAATACTGCCGTGGCCCTAATGCACTGCATCTGGTGAAGATACTCTACACTGATGGAAGAGGGTTATTTTAACACCCTTGAGCAGTGTAAGTTATGCTGACATAGGCTCTTGTGTAGACTCGTCCACTCTTCTCATTGATATGTTACATTGACATAAGCACTTGTGTGCACAATGATATATCAATGGGAGAATGTCTCCTGCTGGTGTAGCTTCTGCCAGCTGTGGATGTGGTTTTGTTATGCCGAAGGGAGAGATCTCTTGTCAGCACAAAGCTTCTTCCCCAGACGCACTGAAGTCGCAGGCTCATCCTTGGGTGGGGGGGGAGCTAGTGGGGCGACTGTCTTGGGCCCCGCAGTTGCCTCACTGCTGTGCTGCCCCTAGCCCCCACTCCGCTGCCTTTGGTGGCAAGCTGAAAGAAAGGGTTGGAGTGGGAGCAAGGAGCCTGGCTTCTGGGACAGCCCCCCCCCGGCCGTCAGGGTGGAGCAGCTGACCCAGGGGCAGGGCAGGGAAGTGGAGCCTGACCTCTGGATTGGCCTGCCCTGCCCCCAGGGGTGGAGCAGCTAACTGGGGTGGGGGGTGAGGTGGGACCCCCACAGGCCAATTGCAGCTGTGCCACTGTAGAGCTAAATGTATAGACAAGGCCTTAGACCAATGGTTTTCAAACTTTTTTCTCAGGACCCAGGTGAAAAAATCATTTATGCCTGTGACTCAACAGTCACATCTTTGAGCAATGCATTCTAGTCTTTTGGCAGTGGCATCAGTGAGCATCACAACTCACTGCCTGATAGTCTGTGACCCAGTACTGGGGCCTGACCTGTGGTTTGAAAACCACTGCCTTACAGTATCACAGCTAAATACAAGACAGAAAAGATCGTTTAGCGTACATAGTTAGCCGAAATTTTGAGACACTGCTCCTGGTGAAATGGCTAGGTAACATCCCTTTAGTAATAGGACAAATGGGGGTGGATGACAGATTGTTGTAATAAGCCAAAAATCCAGTGTCTTTATTAGGACTATGATTTTTAGTGTCTTAAGTTATTAATTTAACCTCCCATGCCTGTTTTTTTTTTTAAAGTGTTGTGCAGGCTTCCTTTGAGGATGAGGGCTGATAGGACGGTTTATAGAGTGATCGCTTTGGGAAATGTTCACGCACAGGTGAGATGGTATTTTTATCTCTTATCATTTTCCTGTTTGAGTTCATTCAAGAACACAGTGATTGTTTAGTTTCATCCTGAGTAAAACCAGAGCTGCGATTGGGGCTTTTAATGCACTGGATGAGGTACACCACATATTATGATAAGTATGCATAGGATTCATGGATCGTGATAGGAGTGTTTTGATAACTTTAACAGTGGAGATATGTCTGCAGATTTTACATCTGTTGTTCTAGAAGGGTCTGGTGCTGCCTTAAGATGGTGTGCCCTGGGCTTTGGAGAGCTTGCTTCCTATAGCAACATGTAACCCATTAGCCCTCCTTTTTATGCGTTGACTATAGATATGTTAATAAGTGACTTCACTTTCAACTGTTGCTTAGAATTTGTGCTAGCTACTTATGTTTTTGTATCTTGTAGTTAGTTGTGACTTTCTAAGTACCTGTCCCAGACCTGAAGAAGAGCTCTCTGTAGGTTGAAAGCTTTTCCCTCTCACCAATTGAAGCTGGTCCAACAAAAGATACTACCTCACCAACTTAGCCTCTCTAATATCCTGGTACCAACATGGCTACAACACTGCATGAAGCCTTGTTAGTAAAGGTATGCTGTCTGCAAGCACCTAATGCTACCAACTGTCTTCCAGTGCATATAAATAGAAGTGTCTCAAATGAGAGTACCTTTTAGACTTTACATAAAGGTTCAATGGGTCTTCAAAGAACAAAGTATTTTAGATTTTTCAAGTGATTAATCTGTTGGCTGCAAGTATAAGATTAAGTCCTTCTGTAGTACAGAAATAACCAGCCTCCATTCTCCTGGTTGGCCCCTAACTCCCAAAAGGTGGAGCTGCAGAACAGTCTTCAGACTTGTAAAGAGCTTTTCAGTTTGCTGTAGAACTTAGTCAAGTGCAGATAGTCAATCCCCAAACCAACAGAGCAATTATTACGATGCGAGGTTCATAACTTTAAGAGACATTAGAAGGCTGCCAAGCTGACATTTGTTTCCTATATAATAATAAAAGTATGCAGCAGTATTTTGAGGTTGAGCACAGTTTGTGCACTTTCTGGCCTGACAGGTTTGGCAAGGAAGAAACATCTGGCCTTGGAGTATTAAAAGATTTTATTTTAATTGTATAAAAAAAAGTCATGGAAATATTGGGCTTCAGCAACCATATGACTTCTCCCCATGTTTTGGTGTTAATGGTCTCAGAAATATGATGCCTAGTATTGTATGTGTACATTTCATTTTTATTACTATTTTTTTAACAAAACCAAATGCCAGGCAACATGAAAATGGAAGGTGGGAAGATTTTGACAGTATGCTAGAAGACAGTTTAGGATAGGAAGACCAATATCATATCATGGCAAGCTGAAGTAAGAACTCGGGTAAACAGAATATAATTACTTTAATTGGAATTTGGCCAAGAAACCAGACTAGTACCCCTATTCTCAGAGAAAAGCACAGTGGGATATAAGCTAGGCAAGTTCTTTGCAATAAATAATTTTCTTAGTGAATTTTGCCTTTAGTTGTTACAGTTTTTATCGTTTGATAGCAAACTGCCAAGACAAAGTTTAGACTTTTTTACTTTTTCTATTATTCATAACTGAGCCTTGTGTAGATAAGGTTAATAGAAATATTTTTAACCTCTGGGTTATCTGCAAATTATTTACTTTGAGCGTTTGTTATTCGTAGTGTGGAATTGCTTCTACTTCCTCATTGAATGAGTAGATTTAGAGATAGCTACACAAAAACTTCTTGTTGAAACCTCACAAAAAATAGGATTATTTGTGATATTTTACTTTTTGTAACCCTTTTAAAGAAAGCAAAACCATAATAAATCAGGCCATTTATTTAGATGCTTACGTATGGAATTAAGCCTGGGATTTTCAAATAGGACCATGAGAATCAAGTGCCAACATCCACTGAATTTCGGTGGGTTTGGGCAACTTAATTTGCAGTCATAAAGAGTTAAGGTACTCAAATTTCAAAACTTCGGCTTATGAGTTTGGGACAGATTTAGAGAGTGGAATTAATACTTTAAAATAGGTAAGGAAGATAGTTGTGCTTTCATAATATATTACTTGAGAAGGACAGGAGTCAGTATAACTGTTACTTTTCAGAAAAAACTAGTTTGGAGTGAACTGGAAGAATTTTTTCACTATATGTATATCAAATACAGAGATCTTCTATTTTTATTGGCTCAAGGTCTGATATGGAATTTGTGATGAAGGATCACAATCACGTATGCTGCAGCTAAGATGATTTTGGAAAATACACCCTATGATCAGAAAAATCAGCCTCCTCCTTAAAATGAGAACACAAGGTAAAAATGATATTTTAAGTTTCTATTGTTTTGACTTTCAGATATATCTTTCTATGTGTTACTTTGTAGCACTTAAACTGGTGGCCCATGCCAGCTACAAAGTTTGATTCACTGCTAGCTGCAACTTAAAATTTGGGTTACACCATCTTCAGCATCTAGTTCAGCTAATTCAGGGCAGGACTGTCTCTTTACTTTTACACCCACTCAAGAGAATATGGGGGTGTAACTCCCTTCCCTTACTGCCCTGCATGCACAACCAACAGTCAGCGGTGGATTAGGGGCCTCTGGGCCTCCCACACTGGTGGGCCCTGCCTGGGGCCCATTTGCACACACATGGGGCCGCAGCCCCCCTCCACTCCATAGCTCTGCCCTCTGTGGGAGGGCCAGCACTGGGGTGGGGCAGGGGGGTTCTGGGGCCAGGCTGGCCACAGCTGGGCTGATCAGCCACACAAAGCAGCCTGTGCATGTGGGGCAGCTTCCCGTGTAGCCTGGCTGTGCGGGAGGCTGTGCTGTGCAGCCAGCCCAGCCCCCAGACTGGCCAGTCCAGGGGTGGGGCAGGAGAACAGAGCCCAGCCTCTAGGCTGGCCCTCCCCATCCCCGGGGGGAATGGCAGGGGAACGCAGAGCCTCAGTCCAGCCCAGGGTTGCTCCGTGCCTCCCCACCACTGCTTGGTGGAGGGTCCCCCACATCGCGTGGGGCCCTGGGTCCAGGACCTGTAGACCCATGGATTAATTTGCCCATGCCAACAGTGCTAGTTAGAATGCTGAGAAGACTCCTTGGGCCTGCCACTGCCAAGGTGGGTGGGGATTGGGTTAGCAGTTGTTGTGAACAGGTAAAGCTTTGGCCAGCACATCAGCCAGTACAGCTTAGCTCATGCATAGGACCATATACTCTGCCAGTGGTATGGGCCAGGAGCAGATACTTTCCCCAAATTCAGCAAGGGGCTCCTGGGAGGGAATTGTAATTCCGAGTCACAATTTCTTTCCTAAACTATGTCATAGGATCTAATCAAACATCACTCCTTGAGCACCCACCAGACTGCTCAGAGGAAATCTAGCCTCTGAATCCTTTACACCTCCAGCATTTGAACAGAGTTCAGACCCTGCTGCTGTTTTGAAGCCTCTGTGTGGTCACTCAAGGGGCAGATACTTTATCTAGTACCTTCTCTGACAACCTGAGACCTAGCAAACCATCTACCCAGCCCCAGAACCAATAATGACCCCCTCAGACTCTTTCCATAGCTTCAACAGACGCTTTCCTAGAACTCTAAAGAGGTGGGTGTCCTGGGCCCAAAGGTTAACTCGTCAAAAGCATGTGGTAGGTGTAAAACACACTACAGATAAACAAACTTTGCACACGAGTCTTAATGATCTTTGTGTTTACTCAATCACATGAGGAATACACAGATCTATTAAATTCCAGAGGGGTAGCCGTGTTGGTCTGTATATAGCAAAAAGAATGAAAGTCTTGTGGTACCTTATTGACTAATACATTTCTTCAGACATAAGCTTCTGTGGGCTGCAACCCACTTCATCAGATACATCTAGAGAAGGCTAGGCAGCTACAGGGTCTCCATGATTGAGAAGACAGGGCATATACTACAGCAGAGAGATCTCAATCTTAGAGGACTTAAACCCCAGCCCAAAGGATGATCTGAGTTAGTGATGAAACTGTGGTGGAGAAGTATGTGAAAGGGTTACTTTTTAATAGGTCTAAACCAAAGAAAGTCCTGTGGCACCTTAAAGACTAACAAATTTCTTCAGTTGCCACAGTTACCTCACTAACCCAGAGCATCCTTTTGGCTTGGGTCTAAATCCTCTGAGATTGAGATCTTTCTGCTGTAGCGCATGACCAGTGTTCTCAATCATTGAGACTCTGTAACCCGCCTAGCCTTTTCTAGTTATGGCTGGTTGGTGTTCTTCCTCTTTCCTGCACAAAACATTCTGTGTAGCTCTATCACAGTGGTGTCCAACAATTTTTTCATACTCAGCAAAATTGTGGCAAATGTGTTAACATTTTTTTGCTACATGACAAAAAAAAAAGTGTTAACTATGTTTTTATAGAATATAGAAGGGTAGAAAAAGACACAATAATGATTTGAATTATTTATTGATAGAATTAATGAGAAATCTGACTTCTTTTCATTGAGTAGTGCAGGGAAATCAGGCATAAAATCAGTTAGACTACATCTCAACTCTGCCTCCAATTTTTGTCCAATATCTGCAACCTATATTTTGATTTCACCATTTTTACCACAGACGATGTTCATTTGCAGAGCGACGTTGAACCAGAAAGTGAAAACAGTTTTGGAATAACTATTTAGAACCTCAAACTCATTTCAATTTAAAATACAAGTCCACATTGTAACAATTGAATCATCTTTCAAATGCTGACTGCTTTGAAGTAAAATCACGTCCATCTCAAAAAGGTGCCTCTCCAAAAAAAGAAGCTTCACAAGCTCTTGAGATAGCTGAGAATTGTAGATGTTGAAGTGAAATAGATCTTGCATGAATTCAGAAACAATTCTGTACTTTTCAAAATCAGAAAAGTGCTGTTCAAATTTTTGGAGAAAAAGCTTAGTGGTACAAATTTGTGCTTGTGGGCATACACAACATTCACTATTTTAGCTTCTTGGAAACTTTCAAGAAATCTGCATTACTCTTGATGCCGACAACAGTTGTTCTGAATTACACAGTGTGATGTGCAACAGCAATGGCCATGTGTGGATTTCACCTATAGTACAAGTGCCTTTTGCAGTGTATATGTATAGGAAACAAGGACAGATCTGTGATTGTTAAGGGTGGAGAGGTGCTAAATTAAGACAATGTCATTATTTTGTATCAAGCGAAGACGCATACAAATACACTGTAGGCACAAAAAAATGGACACGTTTTTGAACTGGTACATGTATAAATGAATTTTATTAAAAATTTTATTTAAAAAAAAAATAAGCAGTAGAAGTAAAGCACCAATTTGCCACAGGCCAATAGAACCTAGAATCAATGACTGATGGCCATGGAGGAGGAACTATCTTCCACCTGCTGTTGTAGCAATATTATGGAAGGTAGCAGTTACAGAACATAATTGTTGAAACATTATGGACGGTAGCAGTGCTGCTCCAGGTGCTGTTCTTGTCTACTCCCAGTTTTGGAAGTGTGATCTCATCCTTTGCCAGGTAGGTATACCTCTCAACCCCATATTGCGTCAATGGTCAATGTGTTTTTTCATTTATACTTAGCAAATGATTATCACCACTTCTCTAAGAAAAGTCAGCTGCCGCAGAATGTCTTCATGATTTGCCCTGTGGTTATATTCAGATCATGTTCATATGAAGTTTAGGGTTGAGTGAACAATTTGCAAAGAACAATTTATTTAGTCAATTTAATATTTCTTACATTTTGTGATTAAAATGTTGAGATTTACCCACATGCTCAGGGTGTAACTGATCACCATATTTGGGGCCAGGAAGGAATCTTCCCCCAGGGCAGATTGGCTAAGGCTCTGGGGTGGGGTTGCCTTCCTCTGTAGCACGGGGCATGGCTCACCTACTGGTGAATTCTCTGTAACTTAAAAGTCCTGAAATCATCATTTGAGGAGGTAAATAACTCAGTCATAGGTTAGAGGCTTATTGCTGGAGTGGGTGGGTGAGGTTTTGAGGTCTGCATTGTGTAGGAGGTCAGACTAGATGATCATACTGGTCCTTTCTGACCTATGAGTTCATAAATGCTCCTGGAGCCTCTTCCTTTGACTAACTCATATTCACAAAGTGATATTCAAGTTGTGTGACTGACTGCTGTATCCATGTTATGATTTCTGTTCCCAGTCTGGATGACTTACCAAGGAGATAGGCACTTTCTCATTAGTTAAAATGAAGATAGTCAAAAAATTTGAATGTTTGACCACTTTTTCTCATTAAAATTTTGACGTCATTTTTTATCACAGTCTTGAAAACTGGAAAATTTCAACAAGTTCTATAGTGGAAAACAGTTGAAAACAGACTTTTTGGCCCATGTTTTTATCCCTTTTTTAAAAATAAAAAATCAAAATTTTGAGGAAAAATTTTTGGGCCAAAATTGATATGTAGAAAATTTTAGCCAGCTTTAAGATTGAAAGATTTATAAACTGGGAGGAAGAGAGAAGAATGACCTTATAGTATTGTCATGGCATTTTTATTTTTACATTTCTTGGTAATGTTAACTAGTGTTATCTGTATTATCATAGAATAAGGGAGCCCATATATCTTTTATAACAAACTATGATTGTATGTTTCATTAAAAGTGTACCAACAGATAGTCAGACAAACTGGAATTAACACCCTTGGTGGTTCTGACAGATTCTGTCCTGGAAGTGGTGAAAATGCATCCATGTACCCAAGCTATTTTTGTTTAATGGCTAGTTCAGTCTTCTCTTCCTTCCAGATGCATAGGTTTTCGCATGGCCTATGGTTGACATAGGTGGACACAAGCCTTTTGTCACAATCAGCATGGAGGACAAACATGGGACAAAGTGCTTAAAATCTGATTTGGTAGGCCTCTTTCAAAGTGGGTGGGCCATGGCTATACCACAACTTGGCTGATTTGTGTGACTTGAAAGGTCTACTTGTTTCTTTTTAAAAAAAAACCCTCAGATAATTAATGACACATTGTTTATATCAAAGAACAAATTTCACAAATTAAGTAATTTATATATTCTGTCTAGTAGTTTGTCTTCCGTTCATTCACAGTTCAGGATAATTATACTGCTGCTTTCCCCTGAGTGGTCCAGCAACAGCATGCACTCAGGCTTCCAGATCCCCAGATGTTGCCTCTCCTGGGTGCAGACCAGTGTCTCTTTTTCTTCTGGCTGGCATATTTCCAGATTTCCTAGTTCTCTGCCTTCACTGTGTATTTCGCAGGACAGACTGGTTGCCTACGGACACTTGCTTTCTCTTCCGAAATGGTTAACGGGTATAATTACTACAGTTATAAGATATCACACAGCACTTCTTATGCAGCCTTCTTTATTCTTGAGATAAAAGGCATTACAGAGAAAACATTAAGAACAATAATAAAAAAAAAAAACCCCAGACTCTACACACATGCTAAGAATTAACACTAACTCTAACATGGATTCTGGCAGGAGCAGTGCTTCAAACCTCTACACAAACAAATTCTTTATGGTTACAAATGCATCACAGCTTCACCTCAGCACTCATTCTTATGGGACCTCAATACACCCAAATCTTTCAATGCTACCCAAAGGATTGGGGCCCTCCATGAACCAGGGTTCCTGTCCATCTCCAGGAAGAAAGCCTTGGGTCAATTCAAAATTGTATCATGCTATTTATTGGAAAAGTTTTGCTTTGTCTCTTGGTCCAGGGAGAATCCAGTTTGAACTAATTTATATGCACTTTTTTGAGGGGATGGGGTGGGTTGGGGTTGGTTTCTCTACAGATGTTACAGTTTGAACAAATGTGCTTAACCACTCCCTGCTGTTCTCCTATTCACTGTTCCCATGGAAAACATGCAATTCCACAATAACACCTATGCAGTTGCATTGTTAATGCAATGGACTCCAAAGATATTAACCTAATTCAGTGAAGTTTAACTTAATTCAATAACATTTATTCAAGATATTGCACCAAATTGTCAGTCTGTTGCACCTTATTTTACTGACTCTTTTCTAGTAGTTTTGTAAAAATATTTTCTTCTTGGTGAGACCCGCCCCGCCTACAATGGAACAAATGAAATGCTGCTGTTCAGGGATATTACTAGAGATAAAAATGACACCATGAAGTGAGTGTTTGAAAAGATGTGACTCTGACTTCAAGAGCAAGGCACTTCTGAGAAACTTGACTCAAGCGATGAAGAACCGGATCATCCTAAATTCAGTTCTTTGGGAGGAAGAGGTCAAGAGGTGACCCCTGAAGATTGTGGTATAAGTAAGTGATAGTGAGTAATGAGCTTTGTGACTGTAAGCCTGTGTTTATTTGTTTTCCTCTTGTACATCTGTATAAATAAACCTCTAATTCAAAAAAAATCAACAGCTGGAACGAACTTTTATTTGCCATGTAAACCACATCCTTTGACAAGTCATCTTGCTGTTTCTGACATTGGCAGGGTAGTATGGGGAAGTCTGTATTGCTCATTCCTCAGCTGTACCTGCTCAGTGGATGGTTTTTAGGGCTGTTCATTCATCATTTCTCAGGAATATTACATTCTCTACAGGCCTGATTCTCCAGTACCTTCCACCTTGTATTGTCATTCATTCCTGTTGTTCATTTCCAGGATGGTACTAAGCCAGACAGGGACAGAAGGTAAGTGTTGGTTTCCCCCTTCTCAGGAACTGCCATTGGACAGCTCAATAGCCAGTACAGATGAGTGCAGCCCTAATTTGCAGTTGTGTCCCTGTTGCAATGGCCTTCTGGGACTTTGCAGTGATACAGGCCTGTCAGGATTTTGGAACATCTGAACCACTTCCCGGTCAACTCCACCTTGCTTTCCAGCTATACTCTGCACAAGAGCCTTTTCCAAAGTGGGCAGAGGCACAGGGATAGATTTACAGTTTCCACAGAAGTTGTCTTCTGCCAAGGTATTCCCTAGCAAAACCTGGGAAAGAGGCTATGCAGCTGCTTTGCAATCCCCTTATGCGAGGGGATCTCAAATACATGGCCTGTAGGCTGCATACAGCCCCTAATGCTATTTCCTGTGGCCTGCAACGACACTATTGTTACCGGTATTTGCTGTAACGTTGTATGAAAAGGTTTCAGTGGTCCAGCCCTCAGGCAAATGTACTAGTCCTCATCTGGCCCTCATGGTGATTTGAGTTTGAGACCCCTGCCTTATGCCATAGACATGAGTACAAGGGTGGCCACATGGCAATTATGAATCCAGTCATTTGAGTGCAAAGTCAAAGTAAAGAGCTACCATATCAATGTGCACTTTTTGCACTTGTGTAAATGACCACACAGCATGCAAGACAGTGGAGAATTGGGCTCTACATGTTTAAATGGAGGATGGGGGTTGGAGGAGAAAATAACCTTTTGTAGCTTAATGAATTTTTTAGAAAGGGGTGGATGGTATTTCAAGACTGATAAAGTGAGTAAAATTGGTGCTTCTCTGTTAAGAGAGAGGGCATTGTTAGAAGAGTCCTGTGAATCGGGTGGCTGAGTTAGATGTTGATAGGTGTTTAAATCTCAGATATCATTAGTAATGGAGAGAAAAGAAAAGATCAAAAATAGCCCATTCAGGACAAGCTATTTCACTATTTCTTCCTTTACAAACACTGAAAAAAGGAAAATGTGTTCTCATGAGAAACTATCAATTTCCTTAAGAGGGTGTACTTTAGATCAAGTGTAGACTAAATTATGTGTGATGTTCTGGTTGCTAAGGTAACAAAGCATTTTTTATGAATACTAAAGCAAATAGATGTATAAACTTAGAGTAAATCATTAATTCATATCACTATTTTTGAGATGGGCTGGAGTGACTTGGATATTGTAACATCTCTTTGTTTAATATTTTCAAAAGTGATCTTATGTAAAAGTAAACACTTAATAGTTCCTTTTTTGGACAGTTATGCTTTTTTTATATTGCATTCCTTAAGAAATAACTAGTTAGTGGTGACATTTATGAATTAAATAAAGTGGCTTGGCCTTGATTCATCAAGGTACTTAAACACATGTCTAATTCTAAGCATGTGAGTAGTCCTAAGAACTTTGCAGGACTACTCATGTTTCTACAGTTAACCATGTGTTTAAGCATTCTGTTGAATCATGCTCTGAATTAGTCAGCAACAACAAATTCTATGCTTATTTAATTGCAAGAATGACTTCTGGTACTGAATAGCATCTCAGTTAAGATTTGTTTTAAACCTACTGTGCTAAACCAAAAGCAGACATGGTTGTAGTTGAATACACGCTTTCCTGACCCAACTTTCTGTTTTGAGCCTTATTCAGCAAAAACACTAGTTTTCTTTCCAAAAAAATGAATCCAATCCTAAAGACCTTCTCAAGGTCTGATCCTGTGAAGTTCTGAGTATCTACCTCTATGAGCTGAGCAACTTGTAGGATCATGACTTATTAAATGATCCTGAGATGTGTTGAGCACTGCTATATTGACTGACATGAGAACTGTGGATGATCAGCAACTCTTGGATCCAATCATTACCCTAGCAATACTCTCATCAATGCCTGAATAAGGACTTAAAGACTGAGCTAGATCCTAACAGGTGCTGAGCACCTGAGGCATCTATTAATATCAGTAGCAAAGGCAGTTGTTCAGGACATTGCCAATTTAGGCCACTTATAGCAGACATATAGATAGATATAAAAATAATGGAATAGACTCAAACTTTCATCTTTTTGTGGAGAAATAAATTATAGGTTTTAGTTAGAAAATTATGAATGGCTTTCATTACCCCTAAGACTCACAGAGACAAATTCTTCTCTAACGCATAAGGTAGATATCTGGAATAACTACACTTATGTTAGCTTTTCTTCTGCTTTAAACTGGTGTATACTGCATGGGAAAGATTACATTCAAAAATACTTAAGCAAGTAATTTCTGTATAGTGCTTTACTTTCATATTCAATGTACCTTCCATACGGTCATTAATGATGCACTATTTCCAGTTATAACACAGAAATGGAAAATACTGGCTAAGAGAACATGCAAGTTCTCCTCCTGTTTTTCAGTTTACTGGGAATAATACATGATGATGGCACTTCTCCCTAGGAGACATCACCCACTAAGCTGTGAAGTGATGTGTATGTGAGAGCAATATAGGGAACTGATGTATGGCACAATAAGCAGGGGGAAAACAGATTGTGGAAGCTTTGAAATCTCACATGATGATTATGCCACACTAAGTCATTGTTGTCAGTTCCCTGAACAGATTCTTTCTGTGGGTAATTAGTTTCCATGCAGCATGAATAGACTAATTTTCTATCAGGAGACTGAATTTTAGCTGACAAATTAGACAGATTCCCTAAGGCAAGAGTTTTGAGCAGCTTTGCCATTCTCACTAAAAATGTGATTTATAATAGAGACTCTTTACTAGGCACTCCTTTCTTCAGGAATGAAGGCACACAATACCCAGATTCTCTGTTTAACAACATGATTGTATGAACTTTTGTCTTCTATTAAAAAACACTATGCCTCTGTGATTCAATTTGGACATGTCATGTGACTATTTTATTGGCTAATGAGAAATGACAATACTTCAGAAACTAGGACCCACAATTTATAAGCTACAAAGGTGCAGAGGTTAAAGTATAATTTGGTGGACCCCAGAATCCTCTTAATTGGATGGGCCCCCCTCCTGCACCCCAGCTCCTGCCCCCTAAATGCCAGCCCATCACCCACCTACCTCATGCTCCAGCTCCTGCTCCCCAAATGCCAGCCCCCCCAACCCCAGCTTCTGCCCCCAAACACCAGCCCCACCTGCCTACTCTGCACCCCAGCTCCTGCCCCCAAACACCAGCCCCCTACCCCAGCTATTGACCCCAAAACACCTACCCCCATCAGACTCTTTTCCCCCATGTCCTTCTCAGCCCCAGTCCCCATTCGCTAAGCTCCCTGCCCCAATTCCAGCCCTCCTAACACTCCAGTCCCCCAAGCCACCCCAGCCCACCATCCCAACCCCTTCTCCCCCCTCCTCACACACCCTCCCACCCTCCACGCTTTCCCTGCTGGCTGCCCCAACCCCCCCCCAGCCTCTTACCAAGCCAAAGAGCTGGGTGGAGGGCAGGAGGCTGCAGAGCTGGCCAGCCAGGAGGCTGGCAAGGAGACGCCAGGGCCAGAGACTGGGGCCTGGCCGTGTGCACAGCCAGACCCCAGCCAGAAGGGGCAGAGCCACACAGACTCTGGAGAGGGGAGGGAGAAGTGGCCAGGCTGGCCCTAGCCTGCAGCCCCTCCCTTCCTCCAGCCTAGAGGGATGTGCTGGAACGCTGGCTCTGGCACGCCTTTCTATTTTTAGGGGACCCCAGAAGTCAACATTCCAGTGCATCTCCTTTTTGGGGGGGCCCCGAATGCAGTGTTCTGGGGCATTCCCCTGTTTTTGGGGGGGTCTGGAATGCTGGCTCCCTAAAAATAGGGGGCCCTAGAACAGCATTCTGGGGCATTCCCCCTTACTTTAACCCGTGTGAAGATGGTGGTGTAAATTACATCTCAGTAAATGAGAGTATAAGTTGGTGAGTCGTATGTTGATGGGTGCATGGATGTGGCTGAAGCACGAGAAACAGAACACAGAGGCGTGTAAAGTAACAGGCTTGAATTATACTGGCATCAAAGGAGAGCAGTACAGTTGTGAATCAGGCCCAAGGACTGGGGGCAGGCTACCAGATCTTGCCTGGTCCTGGGTCTTGCTTTTCCTACTAGAACCTCACCCTTCTGCCTTGTATCATGGAACATGCACCAGTGTATGCTCACTAACACTCATTTACCAATATGTAACTTATACCACCACATTTTTATATATATATATATATATATATATATATATATATAAACCTCTACATAGGGCCCCAGGGACATGACAAACCCAGTTATACAAATCCAGCCATTTTACCTATATCTGGATGAATACGAGTCAAAAATAAAATACAGCTGCTTCATCTTGCGCCCAGTGAAGTCAATGGCAGATTTCCTACTGACTTCAAGGGGTACAAGATCTGGTTCAGATACTTGAAAGGTCTGCCTCCACATGGCACCATTGTTTGCTGTGACTCAGGGCCTTTTGCCCCATCCCTTGGTGCCTGAGTCCCCCTTCCTCTTCATGCCGCCAAGTAATCATTTAGAAAACACTCTTTTTCCATTACCTCACTCCCCTTGCTATCCTTTCCAGGCTAGAAATCAGTATTTGTATTCACTGAACATCAGCCACTATTCAGATGAGTCAAAAAAAAAAAGTTGACTCATCCATCGCTAACAGAGTTTTAATATGTCATTTGTTCCTGTTTGTATAGTATACATACAAACGAAAATATCAAGCAGAGTTGACATTTATAATACCTGTGTACCTG
The DNA here is from genome assembly GCA_007922195.1 of Podocnemis expansa. Lineage (NCBI taxonomy): Eukaryota > Metazoa > Chordata > Testudines > Podocnemididae > Podocnemis > Podocnemis expansa. The sequence goes on along the minus strand of ML682017.1, from coordinate 4,695,653 downwards.
CACACAATTGTACAAAGTAAGTATGTGTGCAATAAAAAAACCTTTTCTAGTGCTAGTAAATGGATGATATGTACAGCTATAGATAGTACACCTACTGGAGCAGAGCTTTGCTTTTAGCTGGATGAGAGTCTGGGCCTCTCTGTGGTTTGAAGTACTTACATATAGCCTCAAACCTTTCTTTCATCCATGCATGAAGTGGGAAAATTACAACTTCCCTGTGATTCCCATCCTGTATAAAAAGGAGATAATTTTTTTCTCTCAGTTATTACATACCAAAGCAAGCAAATGCTCAGTTAAGTTGGTCTGTTCAATATGCTGAAGCACTGCAAGAAGCTGATGCGAGTAACAGGATTATCTATGTACCAGCCAAATTTTCTCCAAATAATAGTTACTATTTTAAAGAAAAGGTGAAGATTTACAGAGATTTAGTTTAACTCAAAGTTATGAACACAGCAGAGGCCAAGGCTTGTAACCAGTTTAGGAAGAATGAGTTTAATCTCTGTATTGGGTTAATTAGTAAATCAAACGGCTGAGATCTTAAAAACAATACATCGGTATCACTCAATTTTTTAAAAATCTCCACTCTGGTAATGTGACACAGTGTAAAATAATACCAAATAAGACTAGATCAAAGCTTCCTTCAGAGGTATAATTAGCTGAACCTTGTGGCTCACTTTACACATCAATTGAAAAAGTAGCTTTCCTTTGTTCAGATTTCTGTAGATAGCAGTTCCTTAGTGGTTTTCTTGCTTAGTAAATGAAAAGCCCTGTATATGACAATTAAATCCCAAATACACTGTGCTGACTGAAGTATACTTGTTCCTTCTTTAGTAAACTTTCAGTAAAAAAATCACACATCTACTAAACCTAAAAAAAAAAAAGAAAAAAATTTACACTTGTATAGGTTTTTTTCATAATACTATAATAAAATTAACTAATCAATTCTTATTTCATTTCTGTGAGCAAGCATTAAGCTGTGTGCACAGATGGGGAAACACAAATAAGGCAAATGATTTAGCAGTTAGGAACTGAGCCTATTACTTACTAATCTGTGGATTACTTTAGTGACTATTGAGAGATAATTTCATGCTACTTGTTGCTGATCACTGGTAATGCTATTTTAAGTTACATTTCTTAAAGCAATGTGAGACTGATTTGCAGAAATATTCAAACACCAAATACCAATCTGTTATTATTTGGGTGTTAATTTCATTTTGGTGTAGGGTAAGTGGAACTGTTCCTGATCTTACTAGTTTATGTGATTGTATTTTTAACATATGATAAACACAGACTGCTATGATAAGCTACTTTTTAAGCTTTGCAAATTGAAATCAATGAAGTGGTATAGTTATTTACTTTTTGAGAATGTAAAATTAGGACTTTACATTCTGTTCTGTAGAATATTGTTTTATCTCCACTAGATGTCAGCCTGTAGACAGATCTTGTACAAGCTGATGACTGGTGAATAAAGCGAAAATGGCTAGTCCTTTTCATAGGTCTGTGCTAATTTTTCCACCTACAGTCAGATGTTCTCTGACCTTTTATCCCGCTTCTCCTTTTAGTAAAAATTTCAGCACTGATAATTTTCACTGGTGCTGCATAATGCAGGATTTTCCTGTGGCTAGTTCCTTTACTCACCCATTCATAAGGTGACAAATTTTTAAACACTCCACAATTAGTAGTTTGTCAAAGAGTGTTCCATGGGACTGTTTGAGAAGGATATTACTATTTGTGCAATATGATCAGATTCTAGCCTACAGTGTAGATGCTGAGATGCTTTTCCTCTAGTTTTCTTTCCTAGGGCATTTTTTCCCTCAGAAAAATATTTTTCCAGGACAAGTCTGGCTACCTAGCACACTTCTAGCTATTGTTGCAATAGCCAAACAGAACTGCAGATTTTAAAACTGAATTAAGTTTTCAAATCAAAAGGATTTACTTTTCAAATCAGAAGGATTTATATGATATTGGGAAGCATCACAAGGAAAGGATATGGATTTATGCACATACATGCTGGCATCTAGATCAAGCAATGATCTTCAACAGTGCATCCCATGTGATTTAGTCCTTCTTTTCATAGAATCATAGAATCATAGGGTTGGAAGGGACCCCACAAGGTCATCTAGTCCAACCCCCTGCCAAAAAAAGCAGGACCACTCCCATTAGATCATCCCAGTCAGTGTTTTGTCCAGCTGGGACTTGAACACCTCCAGAGATGGAGATTCCACCACCTCCCTAGGCAACTTATTCCACTGCTTCACCACTCGCCTAGTAAGGAAGTTTTTCCTAATATCCAGCCTGGACCGCCCCAGCTGTAACTTGAAACCATTGCTTCTCGTTCTGCCCTCTGTTACTACCGAGAACAGTCGAGCTCCCTCCTCCTTGGAGCAACCCTTCAAGTAGTTGAAGGTTGCTATCAAATCCCCCATCAGTCTTCTCTTCTGCAGGCTAAATAAGCCTAGTTCCTTCAGTCTTTCTTCATAGGGCTTGTGCTCCAGCCCTTTGATCATTTTGGTTGCCCTCCTCTGGACTCTCTCTAAATTGTCCATGTCCTTTTTGTAGTGGGGAGCCCAAAACTGGACACAGTATTCCAGATGTGGCCTCACTAGTGCAGAATAGAGGGGAATGATCACATCCCTCGATCTGCTGGTAACACTTCTTCTGATGCAGCCCAGTATGCCATTGGCCTTTTTGGCAGCAAGAGCACACTGCTGACTCATATCCAGCTTCCCATCCACCATGACTCCCAGGTCCTTTTCTCCAGTGCTGCTATTTAGCTGATCACTCCCCAGCCTGTAGCAGTACATGGGGTTTTTTCGTCCCAAGTGCAGGATTTTACACTTATCCTTGTTGAACCTCATGAGATTCCTCTTGGCCCACTGCTCCAGTTTGTCTAGGTCTCCCTGAATCCTGTCTCTGCCCTCTAGGGTGTCTACCGTTCCCCCCAGTTTGGTATCATCTGCAAACTTACTAAGTGTGCAATCTATCCCATCATCCAGATCATTAATGAAAACATTGAACAGAACTGGCCCCAGGACCGACCCCTGGGGCACACCACTTGTTACTGCCTGCCAACTTGACATGGAGCCATTGATTCCTACACGCTGAAACCGTTGTTCTAGCCAGTTTTCTATCCACCTTACAGTCCATGCATCTAACCCATACTTTCTTAATTTGCCAATGAGAATGCTGTGGGAAACCGTATCAAAAGCCTTGCTAAAGTCAAGGTATATGACATCAACGGCTCTTCCCGCATCCACAAATCCAGTCATCTCATCATAGAAGGCGATGAGGTTGGTCAGGCATGATTTACCCTTGGTAAATCCATGCTGACTGTTCCTGATTACTCTACGTTCCTCCAAGTGTTTCAGGATGGATTCTTTGAGAAGCTGCTCCATGATTTTTCCAGGGATTGAGGTGAGGCTGACAGGTCTGTAATTCCCTGGATCGTCCTTTTTGCCTTTCTTGAAGATAGGTACTATATTTGCTTTTTTCCAGTCCTCTGGCACCTCCCCCGTTCGCCACGAGTTTTCAAAGATAATGGCCAACGGTACTGCTATCTCATCAGCCAGCTCCCTCAGCACCCTCGGATGCAGTTCATCCGGCCCCATTGACTTGTGCACATCTAGTTTCTTTAAGCAGTCCCTAACCTGACCTACTGTCACCAAGGGCCTCTCTTCTTCTCCCCAGTCCCCCGTACCTAGTGTAGTGGGCTGGGAGCTGACCTTGCTTGTGAAAACTGAAGTAAAAAAAGCATTGAGCACTTCAGCTTTTTCCTCATCCTCTGTCACGAGGATGCCTGCCCCATTCAGTAAGGGACCTACACCATCCCTGATCCTCTTCTTGTTATTGATATACTTGTAGAACCCCTTCCTGTTATCCTTCACATCCCTTGCTAGTCGCAACTCCATTTGTCCTTTGGCCTTTCTGATTTTATCCCTGCAGTCCCGAGCAATGTCTTTATATGCCTCCTTAGTCATCTGTCCTAGCTTCCACTTCCTGTAAGCGTCCTTTTTATGCTTCAGCTCAGTGCAGAGCTCTCTGTTAAGCCACAGTGGGCGCCTTCCACATTTGCTGTGCTTTCTCCTTATCGGAATTGTATCTTGCTGTGCCCTTAGCAGGGTTTCTTTAAAATGCACCCAACTCTCTTGGACACCTTTCCCCTTCAGATCAGCCTCCCAAGGGATCCTGCCCATCAGTTCCCTGAGGGAGACAAAATCTGCTTTTCTGAAGTCCAGGGTCTGTGTTTTGCTTCTTTCCTTTAATCATCAACTTGAACTCAATCATTTCATGGTCACTGCTACCCAGGCTGCCATTGACCTCTACTTGCTGTGGCACTTCACCTATGTACTGGGGATTAATCCTCAAACACACCAGGAAGCTCTATTCCCAAGAAGATGCTCAGTGTGGAGCTGATCTTACACCATAGATATCAATGGGAGTTTTCCCACTGACTTCATTTAAGGCAAAATCAAGCTCTATATATTAGGCTGCCCAGATTTTTGCAATTATCTGTAGACATTCTTAGGAGCAGGGGGGTGGGAAAAGTGGAGGGGTAATTATTGCTTTTGAAAAATAAATATTATGAACATATTTTTATACATAGCTATAGTTATCTTAAATAAATCATATTTTTCACATTCAATCTGTAAACAGAAAAAATACTTTCTAATGTTGTCCTTAAAGCTAACAACAGAATTTGAAGCATGCACTAATTGGTGTATTTCTCTGATGAATGTATGCTTGGTGAGTTTTTCCATTACTCTAGACAGAACAGTTTAAAGTTCATTTGCACAACAAGAACGGCTTTCCTAGTTTGTATTTTGAATATCGATTTCTCTGGGATCCACACGTCATTCATCTACAAGAACACTCCTTCAACAGGGGCAGTGCGGTCTGGCCAACAGAGTATCACTTCAGCTATTTTTTTTCAGATTTATGTACGGTACCTTGAATTATGCAAAATGTGTTATGACTATGTTCCATTTGTAAGCAATGGATATAGCACATGCACTCCATTTGCCTGATTTGCCTCTTAAAAATTCATTAAGCAAAATTACTTAAGCAAACACAGCATCTTGAACAATTGTTTGTTTTGGGCATTTCATTTGCACAAGTTTGACTGCCTTCTCAGACCTTGCAGGCACTTTTTTCAAAAGCAGATAATCCAGGTCTTTAAAGTCATCTGTGTGTTTTTCTCATGCAAGTATGTATTTAACTGACATGGCAAAAAAAACCCAAACACAACAAAAAAAAAACCCCAAGAAATATTAAAGCATGACTCTTGTGTCAAGACCCAGCCCTTTCTTGTTCCTTTAATAGTTCTCTCACTAGAAGTGGCACAAAGTCTTCCTCATACCTTGCAGGCAGCTTCTTTTCCAGATTATTAAGGCTATCAGAAGATTCTGCACAGTGATCTTCCCCCTCCAGCAATTTTATTATGTCATAAAGTAGTGACAGATTAGCTTGAATGAACGTGAACCAGCATTTAGTCATAAGGTCTTCAAATATCTTCTGAAGAAGAACTGGATGCTTTTCTTCTGAGAGAAAAATATTACTGAAGCCATTCATAAGAGAAAAGTAGTCTTTCTAAAGCAGGTAACACTGAGAGTCACCTGCGCCCCAGGGTATTTTGGTTTCAACTTGAACAGTGGAATTTTGAAAATATCCAAAAATCTTGGTACATATGCATTTAGCATCCAATGGGATTGTATCCAATGCAGTGCAGTCACAGCTGTGAATGACATGAATGGGAGATCCAAGGCTTATCACTTCCTGTTGTAAGGCTGCCCTGACTTTAATGCACACATTTTCTCCCTCGTGTGTGTAGCCCCTGAAGTTTGTGTTTGTATTATTGGTAGAGAAAGTTACAACTTTCTTTTCCAGCCTAAAGATTTCTATAGCAGCAATTATTTCCACTGAAATTAGTTCAACTGTTTCATAGACTCATAGGCTATGTCTACACCATGAAGCAGAGTTCGAACTTGCTTTGTTTGAGCTAAGCAGGTCCTGGTTAGTTTGAACTAACCACCAGTTAGTTTGAATGAACTGCAGCTTTCTAGGTTGAACTAGCTGCGTTTTTTTAGACAACTTTCTAGTTCAAATTAAAAAAAATGTGGCTAGTTCAAACTAAAAGTTCAAACTAAAAAATGCCATTTGTTTCAACTGAAAAATTCAAACTTATTTAGTTCAAATTAGCAAAGCTACTAAGTTCAAACTAAATGCTTAGTTTGAACTTACTGCTCAAGCTAACTAGTTTGAACTAAGTTTTGCTTAGTTCTAACTAAAAATGTTTTTAGTTTGCACTAGGCGAATCTAATGTAGACAGGAACCAAATTAGTCCAGACTAAGCCTCCTTAATCCAGACTAATTTGCTGTTGAAGACATAGCCATAGACTCTAAGGTCAGAAGGGACCAATATGATTATCTAGTCTGACCTCCTGCACAATACAGGGCATAAAACCTCACTCATCTACTCTTGTAATAAACCTCTAACCAATGTTCCCTCTAAGGTTTGACGGCTTGTGTGCAAAATTTTGAACCCGTGTGCAAAACTTTTTCTGAATAAAATTTTTGTGCAACTCCACATTATGGAAATTATTGAAAAATATAGAACAATGAAAAATTAATAAGTTATTTAAATTGTTTTTATTAATAATTTGAATTTATTCTATGCTTGTGACATTTTGTCTCATCAATTCTTCAGTCCTGTTTGTCTGCCTTTGTCAGTTTTCCAAAATGAATAAGCATATAAAAAAGTTAAAGTGAAAGCAATTAACTTGCCTCTCATTTTTCATTTTGCACAGCAGCCCATTTTACAATTTAAAAAAATGGTCCTAAATTGTTCCTAGCCAGTTCAAATGTGACCCTTTATTTGTTTTACTTAATTGGTCACTATTAGTAATCTTGATCACAGTATACTTTATTTTCCTTCATTTTATTAGTGTTTGCTATATATATATTTTTTCCCCCAATTTAACCCTTCCCTAAGGAGCAACAGGCCAAAAGGTAAAAAACCCAACCCAGGGCTTGACCCTGTGATCACAAATCTGTTATTCTACCAACTGAGCTACAGGCATTCTATATAGAAAAACTTCTGGGCATAAAGGATAACTGTGTACTCCACTGCCCCTTGATTCCCCCCCCCCAACTGCTCTTTATTCCATGTGTGCATCTGTGCAGCAAACTCTTAACATCTGGACAATCACCTATTTTTGGAATGCCTGAGGGAGGAAGGACATGAAGGTAAGAAGGAGCCCTTGGATAGCTAGCAACTCCCCCCAGCCAATCCTCAGTGGGGCTTCAGGCCTGCCCCCCTGCCCATCTTCAGCTGCTCTCCCAGCCTGTCCCCTCCCCCAGTTGATCCTTGGCCATGGTTAAGGCCTGTCCCCCCACCCCCCATCCAATCCTGAACCTCTTGGCCAGACTAGGGTTACCGGATACCAAAGCATGGAAAGGAGGACAGGGAAGTACAAAAAGGAGGACATCAGAGGACATATACACATCTGGGGCTCCGCCTGGGCCCCCTTCATCCACCCAGCCAATGCAGCCCACCACATGCTTGCCCCATTGATCCCCCAACTCCAGGGAAATCTGTCTAGCCTGTAGTTACAGCGTGAGATTAATTGCAAGAACAGAGGCTCAAGAATATCAAATGAATGGCTAAAGTATGTTTTCCTCTTCACATTAAAGTAAGTGTAAAGCCAACCACTTTAAGGAGTCACAAAATTAAGTATTTAATCTTTATATCAAGGTGCAAGGAGAATCACACTACAGAACTCCTATCCAGACTGATGTTTTTACATTGTGAGTTGCAAATGGAAGCAAGCCTCCAATAAATTTAATGTAGTAATTATGGACAAGATTAAAATCAGGTTTAACACAGTAAGTTCCTTCACAGAATTCACTCATTGTTTGACACACAGAGGGATGGGCCCTTGACTACATGAAGTCTAACAGAATTTGAGGTGTTGGCTTCTAAAGGAAAAGTAATCTCTGTCAGCAGGATTCTTCCCATGACTTGAAATTAGGGGTGTGGTGCAGGGGGATGTCTGGGGGGGGGGTATAGGAGGTGCTCAGTCATTTGCTCTAACACTGTTACTAGCCGACAAGTGTGTGGCACAGGTGGAGTGTACAGAAATCCCTGTCTCGCCTCAGTTTTGAGCCTCACTGTGTAGTATTTAAAAAAAAAATCACAGATATGCTCTTTAGATTATATACACACAGGAAAGGAGAAATCAGAAAAAATAAGAGCTGTGGTTTTGATGTGCAGATCTGCCTGAAACATAACCTTTTACCTAAAATGCAAATTTCTGGAAACATCATATCCTACTATGTCTGCCATAAACCACAGATGTACATATATCTATTTTATGACAGTTAACGTTTTGTTTACTTTTATGTGAAATACACACCAAATGGGGGGTGGGGGGGCAGAGTAGATGTTTGTTACTATCAAATGCTCCACCCAAGAGGACAGCACCTATTCTTGAATGCAATGATCAGTTTTTTTCCTAAATATACCAAAATAAAAATAAGCATAGAATATATAGGCAAAAGCAAGCTGCTTGTTTTCTATGATTTGATAAACCAACAAAGGGACAAATATTGCAATCCTTACTCCATCAAATTTCCCACTGACTTCATTTAAAGTATAGGATCAGGCCCAGCCCAGCAGCTACTTTAGAATGGATAATACTTGCACATCTGTGTATCTTACTAAAATTTAAGGACACATCTATAGTGGACTAATCTCTTCTTGGAAAGGAGAAACAAACTGAAAAAAATCACACTGGGAAAAGGAAAATCTTACAGATTCAAACCTCCTCACAATCAAAAGTGAACTTTGTTGGACCTCTAAACAAAAGATTTGTTGTCAAAAGCCAAGATTCATTAGCAGGAATAAAGATCTGGCTTAGCCCAGCCATTAGAGAAACAAACCTCCCCAGAAACTTTAAGCCAAGCAGGGCAGCAAAGCAGAAAGCAAAGACACAGTCACAGGTTTCTCTCTGGGCACTTCAGAGACCCCCAGCAAGGTGAAGAAAAGCCCCAACCCCTCCAAAAAATAAGATCAAACCTCCCCCAAAATCAGGTGCAGGGAAGGGGGAGAGGACCTGAGCTGGAGCCTGGAAAGAAGCCCGGGGTGAGGAGCCGAAGCAACAAAACAAAGCGAAACCACTTGTAGCACTGCAGCTGGAATGCCTGGAGCAGGGAGCAGGGCAGGACAAAGAGGAGGAGTCTTAAAGTGACACAGACGCCTGGTTTTCTGTGGTAACCCTGAGCCTGACCAGCCCCCAGCCGATCTTCAGGGGCTCTGCTGCCCCCCCCCCCAGCTGCTCTGCTGGCCTGGCCCCGCTCCCCACTTTGACGGCCTGGGGCCGCCTGGCCCCAGCCCGGCCCCTCCTCCCCCAGCAGCTCAGCTGATCCGCTCCCAGGCTGGCCCCGCCCCCACTCCCCTGGCTGAGCCTCAGCCGCTCTGCCGGCCTCTCCCTCCCCGTGCGCGGGGACTGGAAACCCCTGCGCGGGGAAGGGTTCTAACCTGCGCGGCCGCGCTGCCGCGCACGTTAGAAGGAACAGTGCCTCTAACCTAACTTTCACCTCTAAGGTAAAAAAAAAAAAAAAAAAAAATCAAGTAGCTTTGTCTCCACACATGTGCATCCATCACATGCCTTGAAGTAATGAACCAAGATAGGCAACAATTTTACAGCTTGATGCATCAGCTGCAACTAATACAAACTCAATTGTCCAGATCATGTTTCAGTTCATTTGTTGCCTAAAGTGCTAACACATTTGTGACAACTGCATCACACTCTGGCCTCACACAATTAAATTTGGGATTGTAGAATTTTCTATTTAAATTTGAGGGAGCATCCACTGAACTTAACCTACTAACATGGCTACCCCTTTGGAACTTGATCTTAAGCTGTTGTTGTGACAAAGGGTGTGATAAGCAAAAATTGCCTCTTGTGTTGCAAGGTAATATTCACCCTGTGTTACTTCAACTGTTATGACAACAGTACCTTCATGGTAGTGGGTCTCATCCTTTGGAAGGCTGGAAGGTCACAGGGGTCCCCTTCCTCCTTGTTTCTGCCCATAGGGGCTGCCAGTGGTGTTGCTCCTGGCATAAGGAGGGGAGTTTGGGACTCAGGCCCACCATCTATTCTGGGTCCCAGCCCAGGGGCCCTAAGCAATGCAGCTATGTGCTGCTGACCAAGTCCCACTCCTGCACTCCTTTCCCCCAGGCTGTTTTCCCCCTCTTCTTCATCTTTGAGGTTTTTCACCCAGTCTCCCCTTCTACTGGATTTCCTCAGCAGCTCTCTGTCTTCATCTCTGGTTGGTAATCTCCTGTCTCTTCTCCAATGCCTTCTGGAAATTCAGCAGCACAGCACTGACCTCCTGCTCCTTCTCCAGCTTGTGCAATTTCTGTTTGGGGCGAGGAGGCTTTTAATCAGGCACCTGGCTAGACCTTAACTGATCTCAGGTGCCTCTGATTGCCCTGCAATAACCCCAGCTAGCCACTAGGGAAGCAAGCTCTTAACATTCTGCAGCTTATATACATCCCTTCCCTCACTCTGGAGTGCCTGCTGCCTTTAATATCTCACATGTATTAAAAAAAAAAAGTTACAGAATTTGGAAAAGCAGAGGCAGTTAGAATGGATTTGTGTTTGCATGTACCTTTGCATTCTTTTATCAATGCTCTGTGTCAGCTGAAAATTGTGAATTTGGATTAGCATATTGTACGTAAAACAGAGGTTTCTTTTGCAGTTGGTTGTTGAAGTAACACCTATATTTTTTGCACAGTGCCATAGCACTTCTGCAATTGTTACTGACACCACAGGTGCAGTCAAGTTGAGCTTAGCATGTGACAGCCTCGTATCCAGAGTTACAGCAACATTTAGAGAGGCCAAATATAATCGAGCAAGCTAATTATATACAGTATTTATGCCATATTTCCAGACTTACTATTTCAATACAAGTAAATTTAAAGTGCATTTTTACTATTTGTATCATATTCATTTATTACACTTCTGCTGAATTTTTAAACCACTGTTTGGTGACAGACCCTACCAGGGACATTTTCAGGGACAGTTTATTTTCAGAGATAGAGTACCTAAACTAGGGACTTTTGGACATATGATCAGCTTACTACATACAATACTTAATAGTAATGTTACATATATTGTGAAATCCTTTTTTGACCAAATTCTAACTGTCATGGGATGTACCCTCTCCACTGCCCCTCATGTGGGAAATAGCAGGGGCATGAACCAGGAGGGTGCTGCTGCAGTCCTTTTAACTCCCTGTTTTTGGGCCATGTGGTCTAGTGGTTAGCCAGTACAAAGCCAGTACCCAGCCCCTGGGTTCAGGGCAGCATATCCTAGTGGCTACAGAGTCAGTACCAGGCTCTTGCGCTCAGGGTAGCACAGCTTAGTGGCTACAGAGTTGGTACCAGGCCATTGGGTTCAGGGCAGCACAGCCTAGTGGCTGGAGTCAGTAGAAGGTCCTTGGGTCAGGGTTGTCTGAAGGGGATGCGGGGCCCAGGTAGGGGTGTGCAGGCCCTTCCATGTCACTGAGCCCCAGTCCAGGGTCCTATAGGTGCCGGGCGTGAGAGGGTTGGCGAGTGGGTGGGATAGCACTATTTCAGCAGGGATCCAGGCCAAAACACGCTGACTCAGTTCTGATACCGCCCCCTGGTCCTCCCTGCTGGGCCCCCCGGCTATCTTCTACCTGCCTTGTTGTGGTGATTCTCTCACAGGTTTCTAGCAGCTGCAGGCTCCACGGCATCTGTCTTCAAGTAATTCCCTGGTTGCCCTGTTCCTCAGTGAGGCCTCCGGAGTCACTCCTGTTTGCAGGCCGGGGCTGAAGAGGTTTCTGTTTAGGAGCCTATAGTGGTTGTCCTTCCTCCTTGCTGGTCCACCCCGAATCAGCTGTGTTGTACTCTTTTATAGCAGGGCAGCATCTCGAGCATGCTCAGCAGAGTTTAAGGGGCAAGTCTTCTGCTGCCCATAGAGCATGCTGGGCTTCTGGAGTGCCGGGTAGGCCCACCTCATCACCCCCCCCCCACACACACACCTTTATGTTGGCTCTGGGGGAATCCCCTCCTCCTCCAGCCTAGAAAAGAAATCTGCATTAGCATGGGTTTTACTGGGTCGGTGAGTCACTAGGAAGTTTTATGGCTGAAGGGTGAGATACCAACGCATTATTGCGGGGTTGGTATCTTTCATCACATTCACCTATCTCAGGGATGCATGGTCCATCACTAATGTAAAGTTTGATCTGAGTAGTTAATACCGTAGGGCATCAGTGGCCCACTTTGCAACTAAGCCTTCCTTCTCAATGGTTGACTACTGGGTCTCCTGGGGAAATAACTTCCTACTCAAGTACAAAATGGGGTGTGCCTCTCCATCAACAGATGAGAGTCCTGTACCAAGCCGCACCTCTGAGGCATCAGGTTGAAGTATAAAGTCTTTATTAAAAACAGGGTGTATGAGGGCTGGCTCTTGCTGTAGCTGTTCCTTCAATGACTGAAAGGCATTTTCACTTTATGCCGTCCACTGCACTTGTTTAGGCTCTGAATTCTTAGTCAGGTCCATGAAGGGTGCTGCAATTGTTGCAAACTCCAGCACAAAACGGCAGTAATAACTGGCTAGGCGTAAAAACTGTTGTACAATGTATCTGAGATAAGTCACCTCTCATTGTTGCAGGTGACATTTAGTTGGGTTGACTGTCAGGTTAGCCTTTCTGAGCACCTCAAGCACCTCTTTGAGATGGTCAAGGTGACTTCCCAGCTGGCATTATAGATCACTATATTGTCTATATAGGTTGCTGCATATTGGTCATGCTGCTCTAATATTTTATTCATTAAGCACTGAAAGGTGGCTGCCATTCTGTGTTGTTCGACGGGAATATCACAAATTGGAAGAGGCTGAATGGTGTGGTAAAAGCTGTTTTGGTGTGGGAATTCAGTGTTAGGGGTATCTGTCAGTACCCTTTTGTTAAATCCACTGGGGACAGGTACTTGGCTCCCCCTAGCCATCCTAGAAGTTCATCCATGTGGGGCATTGGGTACGCATCAAACCGTGATATCGCATTTACCTTTCAGAAGTTAATACAAAATTGTAGGTTTCTATCTGGTTTTAGTACTAGGACGATTGGGCTACACCACTCACTTGTTGATTCCTTGATACCCCTCCCCCCGTCTTGAGCATGGCTTTCACTTCTTGTTGAACAGTGGGCCACGTCTTGTGGGACAGGTCAGTGATTTGTCTCTCACCTTTTGTCTGGGAGATGTTGAGATAATGATGACTAATAAGGTGGGCATGGCTAGGCCGGGCCAATAGGACAGCTTGGAACCCATCCAGAAGGGCCCTCAGTTGTCCTCATTGTGTAGCATCAAGGTCCCTTCCAAGCACCATGGATCCAGCTTCCTGGCCCGATGGCCCAGTACGCATACCTGTCCATAACTGCATTCCGTGTAGGGGCAGTCTTTGCGGAAGTGCCCTTCTTGACCACACTCCCAACACCGGTCTTGGCCATTCCCCTCTTGGATTGCCCCTGGTGGGGAACCTGTACTTGTGGGTGAACTCATATTGCTCCCCGGTTCTGCTCGTTGGGGTGTTCCTGTCCTTTTGGGACGAGTTGATGAGGTGGGAGGAAGATGGTAACATGGCAGTTCTCTGGATGTGGCTTTGGTGCGGTCCCTCCCTTTTGGCTTGTCATCTCTCCAGGGACTTCCAGTCATCCGGGGGTATGAGTCAGGCTGCTCAACAGCCAAATAATCCTCCATTAACGACACCGCTTCCACCAGTGTCTTTGGGCGGTGTCGTTGTACCCACTCCCTTCCCCCATCTGGCAATACCTGCAAGAACTGTTCCAGGGCAACACATTCAGCGACCTGGACTCCAGTCCGTTGCTCAGGTTCCAGCCAACGCCAACAGTCCTCCTTGATTCGTTGGGCCACAGCCTTAGGTCGGGCCCCAGGGGGATACTGTGTCCGTCGGAGTCGCTGGCGGTAAGTCTCTGAGTTCACCCCCATCTGGTCTAGTATAGCCTCCTTGACCTTTGTGTACTCCAGGGCCTCCTGGGGGTCCAGGTTGCGGTATGCAATCTGTGCCGGGCCTGTCAGATAAGGCGCTAGGAGTGTAGCCCAGTGGTCCTGTGGCCATCTTGCTGCCGTGGCGACCCGCTCAAAGGTCACTAGGAAGGCCTCAGGGTCATCCTTAGGCCCCATCTTTGTTAGTCTTATAGGTAAGTTTGATGAAGGGTGTCCCATATCTTGCCCTACTGGTATGGGAGCTGCAGATGGGGAAGGCTTCAAGAGTGCGGCCATTTGCTGAATCAGCTGTTCTTGGTGACTCTGGTACTGGGCAGCCAACTCTTTCATCAGTTGCTGCTGTTGTTCCTGTTGTCGAGCTGCCTGAGCCTGCTGCTGTGAGGCTAGCTGTTGGAGCAATTGGGCCTGCTGCTGATGCTGCTGGGTGGCCTGTTGCTGCTGGTTCTCCAAGAGCCATTTTAAGATCTGCTCCGTCTCCATCAGTATTTCTGTAGCAGTTTAAGATTCACCAAGAAAAAATTGGGGTTCCCTTTCACCACAATCCTTCCACAAGGGACCCTAATTCAGGAGGCCAATTGCTGCCCGCATTCTCCACCAAATGTCACGGGGTGTGCCTCCTCTAGCACCCCTGCAGAGGGAAATACCAGGCGCACAAACCAGGAGGGTGCCACGGTGGTCCTTTTAACTTGCTGTATGCAGGCTATGCAGTCTAGTGGTTAGCCAGTACAAAGCCAGTACCCAGCCCCTGGGTTCAGAGCAGCTCAGCCTAGTGGCTACAGCGTCAGTACCAGACCCTTGGGTTCAGGATAGCACAGCCTAGTGGCTACAGAGTCAGTAGAAGGCCCTCGGGTCAGGGCAACATGGCCTAGTGGCCAGAATCAGTAGCAGGCCCTCAGGTCAGGGCAGCACGGCCTAGCGGTCAGAGTCAGTAGAAGGCCCTTGGGTCAGGGCTGTCCATAGGGGATGTGGCGCCTGGCTAGGGGGGAGCTCAGGGCCTCCCACACCACTGAGCCTCAGCCCAGGGCCGTATAGGTGCAGGTGTTGGGGTGGGGTGAGGTAGCACTTTGGCAGCAGGGATCCAGGCTGAAACACACTGACTCAGTTCTGATACCACACCTGGTCCTCCCTGCTGGGCCCCCTGGACTATCTCCTATCCAACTTGTTATGGTGATCCTCTCGCAGGTCTCCAGGTACCATGGGCTCCACAGCATCTGTCTCTTAAGTAGCTCCCCGGTCGCCTTCTTCCTCAGCGAGTCACTCCTGTTCACAAGCTGACGCTGAAGTGGTTCCTGTTGAGGACCCTCCAGCAGGTGTCCTTTCTCCTCACTAGTCTGCCCTGAATGAGCTGCACTCCTCTCTTTTATACCAAGGAAGCAGTTGAAGCATGCCAAGCAGAGTTTAAATGGTGAGGCTTCTGCTGCCCATTGAGTGTGCTGGGCTTTTGGAGTGCAGGGTAGGTTTACCCTGTCACAAGGATAAATCTCTAAACATAATGAAGTCCCATCCTGGCCAAATGGTTGCTTTGATCAATTGCTGGCTGAGATCTGAGGCTTCAGTCTTGTTTACTCTTTGGCAACTCCTAAACTAGCTTCTTATCCCAATAAAATATGATTGAATTGGGTGAGGAGGCCATTTTGATATGGGTGGGAGCTGAGAAAAGAAGAGAGAAGGGTTAGGCTTGTTAGTCTCCAAGAGGAAATCAACTACGATTCAAGTTCAAGTTGCCCAAGAGATATTTCAGCAGCAGCTGTGAGATGTGTGGAATGTAAACTGCTGGAAGGCAGTTACTGGGAGAACAATCTGAAGTGGGAGGTAGGGGTATGTGAGGAAAGTGATAAGAAATCACCAGATTTGCCCTATCTTAGAAGATGGCTATTACCAAGCTTAAAGGGTGACTTACACATATTCACAGAAATGATGAATCTTCCATTGGCATTGCTTACCTGGTATGTATCACTTTTGAAATCAGAATGACATAGAACCAAGTTCACAAGTAATGTGCAAGGGGGATGACTCACTTCATATTACTTAGATTTCCTTATATTCCAAACCCTTTGCAACCACTCTTCAAATGTGTAAGGGAGTATTAATTTACAACTTGCAGTTTCTCAGTGTGCACATTTACACCGGCTTTAACTAACACATTTTTGCTTTTCATGTTGTAAACTAAAATCTAAACTTAATTTTTATAATAAATATGCATTAAGAAAACCCCATGAAATCCCCCCAAACACAATTCTCTCAACCTGAAATATTCAACTCTGTGCTGTGTCCCTGGCTCTCCAACCTTTATCTTGCTGCCTTTTTAAATGATAAGCTCTTTGGGGCAAGGGACTTTGTCCTGCTGTAAACTTGCGTAATAGCCCAACATGATTAATACATTCCATACAAAAATGTGTTTGAAGAATATTGTTAAGGTTGGAACATCAAACAGTCAAAAGTTTAGGAAATACTTCATTCAGTGTTGGACGGGGTATAGCAATGCGTCATCTGCACCTGTTCTGAGCCTTTGCCACAGGATACACATCTGTGTACCCTGGGTTATGATCTATAGCCGTGGTCTCAATCTTGCAGCCCGAGGGCTGCATGAAGCCCCTAAAGTTATTTCTTGTGGCCCGCGATGACACTATCGCTATCCATATTTCATACTGTTGTATGAAAATGTTTCAGCAGTATGGCCCTTGGGCTGCTGTGCTAGTCCTCATGCATGGTGTGGCCCTTGGGCTAATGTACTAGCCCTCATGAGTCCCTCGTGGTGATTTGAGTTTGAGATTCCTGATCTATATGATTTTTCTGTTCATTTGAACACTGTGATTGTATCATCTGCTGCTAGTTACACCATGCAATGTTGCTTAATGGATGCTCATAACCCACTGGTTCCCATTCTGTGGTCTGTGGACCACTGGTGGACTGTGAGGGCACTGCAGGTGGTCCGTGGGAGAAGCAAAAAGATAATTACCACAGCTAAATGTACTTTGATGAGTTCAATATATTTGTGAGTGAGCATAATAGTTTATTAGAAATAGCTGCACGAGTTTGACTCCCATAAGCCATAGGCTATCTTAAAAATGTTTACAATGGCTTGTTCCTGCAGTGGTCCTCAAAATCTTTTGATGACAATGTAGTGGTCCACATAAAGGAAAAGGTTGGGAACCACTGTCATAACCTATTTCACATAATTAGTATGACATCATGTTTCCTACAACTTCATGCATGTGCACAGATGTGTAGCATGTGTGAGATATTAAGGTCAGCTGGTAGATACAAAGTAGCAGAAGGGAGATATATAAGCCCCCTGATGTTAAATGCTGCGTATCCCACTGATTGACCAGGATTGCTGCAGTGGATTGGGAGCACTGAGAGCAATTAGGAGACAGCCAGGTGCATAATAAAAGCCTCCCTACCCCAAACAGAGGCTGTGCAGGCTGTAGAAGGAGCAGGAGGTCAGTGCTGTGCTGTAGAACTTACAGGAAGCTTTAAAGAAAGACAGGAGACAGACAAACAGAGGTAAAGACAGAGAGCAGAAAAGGAAACCAGCAGAAGGGGAGACTGGGTGAAAAAAATGTAAAGTAGGGGGAAAACAGCCCAGGGGAAAGAATTGCGGGACTGGGACTTGGTCAGCAGCACATAGCTGCATATCTCAGGGCCCCTAGGCTGGGACTCAAAGTAGCAGGCAAGTCTGGATCCCAAATCCCCTTCTCCTTCCAAGAGTGACACCAGTCGCAGCCCCCATGGGCAGGACTGGGACTAGCCTGACCCACTACCTTGGCAGAGTGCGAGACCCACCATGACAAAGGTAAGGCTGGTTGCCACACATTTGATATGGCTCAAGGGGGATGGGAGACAGACAGAGCTTGCTCCCAACAGCAAGCAGACAAGCACATGGAGGAGACAAAGATATGCTAATTAAGTTCCCTGGCTCAGATGCGACAAAGAGATCACCTCAGGCCAGAAAGGGAGGGGGGCAGAGCAGGTTTTTGGAAACAAAGGAAATACTTGGAGGTTATGTCTACACAGACTGTTAATTCTCATTATGCAAGGTTGAACTAATTAGGTTGAACTAATACATCTTAATTTGAATTAACCAGATTCGAAGTAATATGTCTGCACAGCAAAACCTAAATTGAACTAGCATATCCATGCACAGGACTTGCTAGTTCAAGCCGGGAAGGGGGCACCCTGGCAAGTGTGTCAACATGGCTGCCAAGAAGGGCCATGGCTGCAGCCAATACCATAAAAGGAGGAACTGACCTCACCCCCCGCTGTACATTCTGGTGGGCAAGAAGCAGAGCAAGGTCCCGGACAGAGCCCAGCTACCCCAGCTCTCCACCTTCATGCGCAGCCCAGCACAGTGCACTCTTAAGCTGGAGCATACTCTCTGTGGACAACTACAGTACAGCGGCAGATGCTTGCACTCCTAGCATGCTGGCTGTGCCCACTGCCACTGTCACACTGCTGCACTCTTTGTCTCATCAGGTATGGGCGCTTGAAGCCAGCAGTGACTGGTGGGAGCGGATCATCCTGAGGACATGGGACGACGAACAGTGGATGTGCAACCTGCAGCTGAGGAAGCAGACCTTCTAGGGGCTGGTCAGTGAGCTTAGCCTGTTTGTGCAGTGCAAGTACACTCATATGAGACCTGCCCTCCCCGTGGACACGTGAGTGCCTGTCGCTCTATGGAAAATGGTGACCCTGGAGTCATATCATGCACTACTTTGGGATTGGGAGGGCCTCTGTTGGGGGTGAGGGTGTTGTGCTACAGCAGGTCTGCGGGGCCATAAACCAGGTCCTGTTAGCCTGCCTTATCACCCTGGGCAACCTGGAGGACACCCTGAACGGAATTGCTGCCCACTGATTCCCAAACTGTGTGGCCATCCTGGACACGACCCATATTCCCATCAGAGCTCCAGAACATCACGCAGTGAGAGTCTGCAATCGGAAGCAGTACCATTCGCTGCTGCTTCAGGGCCTGGTCGACCACTAGGGCATATTTACAAACATCAATGTCAGCAGGCCAGGAAGGGCACACAATTCCCGGGTGCTCTGAAACTCTGGCCTCTATAGGTGCATGCAGGAAGGCACCTTCTTCCCTCCGTACGACATCACCATCAGGGATGGGCAGGTTCCCGTCTTGGTCATCAGGTATACCACTTATCTGCTCCTCCCCTTGCTCATGAAGCCAGTCACTGGACACCTGGACACCCACTGGAAGCAGTTCAACAGGCAGCTCAATAGGTGTTGACAGGTTGTCAAGCGCGCCTTCAGGTGGCTCAGAGCCATATGGAGGTGCCTGCTGATGGACCTCCACCTTGCAGAGGATACCATCCCAGAAGTCATCAGTGCCTGTGTCACCTTTCATAATTGATGTGAACTGTGGGGGGAGAGAGCCCCCCACCATCTGGGAGACAGAAGCTGAGCACCTCACCAGGCAGTTTGACCAGCCAGAGACCAGACATGACACTGAGCGGGCCTCGCACAGGGCACTGAAGAGCCAGCAGACCTTACTGGACATGTTACTGGAAGAGGCACACTAACGCCTGGCTGCACCACCACATGCCCTCACCACCCCCACCCAGCACATGCCTGCCCCACACATGCCCCCACCCTCTCCTTCTCACCTAAGGACAAAGAACTGTTTGCTCCAACAGTTTATTAACATACAGGTGGGAGGTCAGGTGCTGGGCTGGAAGGGTTTGGGACCTGCGAGAACTGGGGACTTTAGGGCGAGAACAGGGGACTGGGGTGGGGGGGAATGGTTGGGGGTATGTGCAGGTGGCAGGTTCAGAATGGTGGGCAGTCCCCACACCTTGGGGGGGGGGGGGGACACACAGGCTTGCTCTTCCCCGTGCCCCTGGGTGCTGGTGACGAGGTATGCTGCTGTCCCTGGGGGCACGTTCCATGGCAGCAGAGGTCGCAAACTGCTCTGCCAGCTGAGTCGTACTGGCTGCCATGCCCTGGAGGGCCACTTCAATGTTTGTGAGTAGTGCCCAGCTGCTCGAAGGCCTGGGTATGTTGCTCCTGAGCCAGAGACTACGGCTCCTCAAGGGTGACGGACCACTCCAGGAGTCGCAGAGCTGAGTCCTGGCAGGCCAACACCTGCCCCGCCAGGTCCACATGCCCTCTTCAGCCCCCTTATCCAGCTGTATCAACTTTATGAGGAACTCGTGTGTCTGCTGTGCCCTTCTCCTGTGCCAGGTGGTGTGGTCCAGGCTCCCAGGATCGTGATGCCGGCTGCCATTGGTGAGCTGCTGGAGATAAGCAGGGACCCTCGTTAGTCCCATTAAGTGCCTGGCTCATGTTAAGTATGGCTTGATAGTAGTGAGCACCTGTGCCCAGACTGTCCTCCCATCTCCTGATCCCTGTCCTGTGGGATGCCCCCCCCCCCCCCAGGCATGCCTGGCCGTGCCCTCCGGCCCAGGTTGGCCATGGCAGCCACAGTGGCATATGGCTATGAGGCCTGGACAACGCTTTGGGCATCTGCCGAGGCCATGTGTCAGTGGCATGGGCTGCAGGCTGTGCATCCTTTATGTTGCCAGCTCGCATTTCTCCTGCCTGCTGATGGCTCTACTGTGCTGGGGTCCAGTTCCCCCCTCGCCACACTCCTCGGCACCTGTCCCTTGTGGAATGGCATGGTCCCCCACTCCCCTGGGGCCCTGCCTGTCTGGGTGCCCTTAGCCCCCGCCCTGTCAGTGCCATGCGCCAGCAAAGGCCTACCCACATGGAGAGAGGAAGGGAGCACTCACCAACAAGTACTGCCGATGTCCAGCAGGATGTTCCTTTCATGGGGTCCTCCTCTGGGGAGGGGAGCCTAATCCTCTGCCTCCTGCTCCCCTGAGGCGGCTGGTCCCTCGGTGGGTTGTGGAACAGCTCAGGGCAGGAAGTTGTGGTGGTGGGAGGTGGTGTCCCCTTCAGATGTCCGCCCTGGATGTCCACAGGGGCGTCTTCCATTGTGGAGCCTCCCTCTGGGGCGGTGGGCTTGGAGGGGAGCTCTGCTGAGTCAATGCTCCTGCTTGGGAGCCTGCTGGGCTCACGGCCAAGGGAGTGGTCTAGCTCCCTGTACTATAGGCACATGACACCATGTGCCATCCCCTGCAGCCACTCACCTTCCAGACCCTTGGGTAGTCCTAGTGGAGGCTTTTGATTTTCACATGGACTTGCTCCATTGTGCAGGGTTGCCTCCTGGCCATCAGTTTGCCACAATCACTGCATATGTGTCTCTGTTGTGGTGGCTGGTCTGCAACTGGGACAGGATGTCCTCAGTCCCCCAGATGCTGTGGAGACAGAGGACCTCCTGGCAGCTCCGCTCTCATCAATTCAACCTAAGGCTTTCCTTAGACATACCTGGAAGGATCTGGGGCTTTTAGCTGGGACTCTCCATCTTGAAACAACTTCAAGCAAGATCTGGGCCCTGCCTGGTCACATACAGAGACTGTGTGTACAAACTCTGGACAGTCAAACATCTTGAGCACGAACTTGAGCTATGAAATCAGTTTAAGTAGAGATATTGGGGTAGTATGCGCATTTTACCTTTTATTTTCTTGTGGTTTTCTGACTCATTCATACTGTGATTCTGCCATGATTGGTCATAGTATCACTTAGAATTATAAACTGATCAATAAACTAGTAGTTGTTTTATCTAAAGCTGTGTAATCTTCAGAGGGTGTGAGTGAAGAAGGCTGGGCACAATCCATTTTTTTGTTAAATGGATGGACTTGAGTGTATGGTGGTTGGGAGTGGGTCCTAATCTCTATAGACAGTGACTTCTTGTGTGGTAACTGGGGCTGGGGGTGCTTGTTGGGGGATTGCCCTTTGAGTAGCCAGAGGGCGTACACACACTGTTTGGGAATAACTGCACGCTAGAGGCTGGAATGGACTGACTCAGGATTGAGTGGTCACTTGGCAGAATGGGGTGAATCAGAGTTCAGGCATGGGAATTGGGAGGTCATAGCAGCACACCAGACCACATCTGGGGAGCAGCCTGTCATAAGCTGACATATAGCAGGACAGAGAATTTCATCCTTTCTGATTTCTCTGCAATACCACTTTGCTTCCATGACAATTCCAAGTACTTCTCCCAGTTCTCTCCCATGTTCTCTTCCAGTCAGGACAGAAGGGCCTTCATCTGCATCCTTTTAGTGAAAGATTAAATTTGCTTATGGGTGAGGTGCGAAAAACCTTAATTTCCTGGCTCTCATCACATGACTTGGGCAAAGGGCTAATGCCATATATCATTCATTATCACCCACACTGGGTCAGCAGCTCTTCTCTGCAAGAGTTACTAATAGGTTAAGCAGACTGCAGTGTTCATGTTCATCTGGAGACTTGAGTGCTTCTGAACACCCAAATTGGCACAATTATGAAAAATGCTTTTTTTTTCATTTGTGTGTGATGGGAAGCTTATGTCCTCTCCTGTCAAATATGGATTTAGTCACAATATTACTAATGTTTATAACCTCTAGATTTGATTATTGTAATTGTCTTTACTTAGGTGTGAAACTGGACACTTTAGAATAGTTACAACGGATTCTGAGCACAATGGTCCAGCTGTTCGATCACCTAGGGTAGCCAAAAGTACCAAGTGGGTCAGTCTCTTCATTTGCTCCCTGTTAACTATCAGGTCAAAGTAAAGCCTTTGGTCTTCATCTTCAAAGCTTTAAGGCCCAAGTCATGCCTCTCGTTCTGATACAAATCTATCATAGGGGACAGAAGAATAATATTTATGCAAGAAACTTAAAGGGCTGTGTGATTAATTTCTTAGTGCAAATAAATCTTTTTATAACATCACATTTGCGATTCTGTACATCTGAGGTAAATAATTTTCAGTAATGACAGAAAGGCAATACCAGATTTATGTGACATACAAGTAACATCTACAAATAAAATGAATATCACTCAAAATGGAAAGTCAAAGACCATGGCTTGTTTAGTCTAACCAAACAAAGACTAAGGGGAGATATAATTTCTCTCTCTAAATACAGCAGAGAGATTAATGCAAGTGAGGGAGAGGAATTATTTAAGTTCATTACCAAAGTGGACACAAGAGCAAATGAATACAAACTGCCATCAACAAGTTCAGGCTTGAAAGTAGATGAAAGTTTCTAATTATCAGAAAAGGATTTCTGGAACAGCCTTCCAAGAAAAGCAGTGGGGCAAAAACCAAACTGGCTTGACGAGTGAGCTTGATAAGTTTATGGAAGGTACGGTATGATGAGGCTACATCATGGTTAGGTAGTCTAGCTGTCATATGCCAGTAGTAAATATCCCCAAAGGCTGCTGAAGGTATGTTAGGTGCGGAGGACTCTAAGTTACTACAGAGAATTCTTGCAGCTGTTGGCTGTAATGTCTTGCTGAAATACTCAGGGGCCAACAGACTGCCACATTTAGGATCAGGAAGGAATTTTTCCCCTGGGTCACATTAGCAGAGACCCTGGGGATTTCTCATCTACCTCTTCAGCATGGGACACTTGCAGGTTTCAACTAGAGTAAATGATGCATTCTTTGTAAACTGAAGGGTTTACATCACAATCTGAGGACTTCAGTAAGTCAGTCAGAGGTGGGTCTATTACAGGAGTGGATGGGTGAGATTCTGTGGCCTGCAGTGTACAGGTCAGACACTAGATAGTCATGATGGCTTTTTTCTCTGAGTCAACAAGTCTATAAAATGAGAGACATTGGAGAGACAGGGCTCAAGGTATGATGAACTATCTCATCCTGCTTGGTTATGACTTTTCACAACAGCTACATTTTGCTCTAATACTTGAACTGTCAACATCTAGAGTGAAACTTAAGCGTGACAGATGTTGCTCAGTGTCTGACCTGAAACCTCAGTGCCTTCTAAGAAAAATGCAGAACCTGTTTCTGGGAGCCTTGGATAAAATCTGTCAAACAGGCCATTCCACTATATTCAGTGGTCAGTTTTTTTTCTTTTAGGGGAAGTTTTCTAAAATATAATCAGACAAGCCATAGTTGGCTATGAGAGTTTGAAAATTTACATTGTTTAGATTGCAGGCTCTGGGGCAGGGACTGGTTTTGTGCATGAGCATGTGTGCACGCGCATACATGGTGTGCAGCACACTGCAACCCTAACTGCTGATTTAACGTTAAGTGTGATCATGATACAAATAAATATAAAATAATGAGGATTACAAACTGCTGATTTTTCACATTTGAAAATACCATTTTTTAATCTACTCATAACTCAAAACTGATTTTAAAAACTTCAAGGCTGATTTTATGCATAAATCATCAGACACATACTGTAGGTGACTATTTTATCAAGTTCAGTTCTCCATGCTGTTTTCAGTAGAGGAGAGCTCAGTATATGTCACTAGATCTCTCACAGAATTTGTATTACACGGTACAGTCAATGGTACACCCTCAGTTGGAATACAGTACTACATTTGGGTGTGGTTACCCTCCCTTAGGAAGAATACAGTAATAATGGAGGTAGCTTGCATGAAAGTGATCAAAAATTGGTAGAGCTCATGATTCTAAGGAATGGCGTGAGGGAAAAAAGCTCATTAAAGATGATGGTTTTCAAGAAGACATTCCAGCCAACTCAGGAATTTGGTAGGTAAGATCCCATGGAAACCAAGGCTAAGGGGGGAAACCATTAAAAAGAGTCGGCAATTTTCTTTGCAGACATTGTTAAGGACACAAAAGCAAACTATCCCACTGAGCAGGAAAGACAGGGAGAGACTAGCCTGACTTTAACCAGGAGAACTTCCATGATCTGAAATTCAAAAAAGAGTCCTATAAAAAGTGGAAAATAGGTCAAATGACAAAGGATGAATATAAACAACACAAGTATGTAGGGACAAAACTAGAAAGGCCAAGACACAAAATGAGATTAATCTAGCTAGAGATAGAAAGGGTAACAAGAAAACATTTTACAAATATATTACAGTAGAAGTAAGAGAATGACCAAGGACAGAGTAGACTTACATAATGTGGGTGCCTGGCCCCTTCAGGGACATACAAGGGGGGACCATCATCTACCTCATGGTAGGCAGAGACAGGAAAATCATGCCAACCCAGCCAGAAACAGAGAGGGAGGACAGGAACCAGAAGTTTCAAGGGTGGGCCCTCTAGCTCAGTTGAGTTGAAGCTACTGGAGAAGAACATCTCTTACCTCCTGCTGGAGTGGGAACTTGGAGAGGACTCCTGCTCTGCTGAGAACCTGCCAGATCTCCCAGACAACCCAGACACTGAGGAACTACTGGGACTGCCACTGGCACTGTATTCCATAGAGCTGCATGATGATCCTGAAATTCAGATATATCCCAAGGGGTGGCGAGGAAGAAGCCCAGGAACAGCTAACAATAGTCTCGCTGCATTGCTGCTTGAAAACAGGTTGGCGTGTTGTTGCTGATCTCTGTAGACTGAGTGGCAGAACCCTTTGCTATTGTTAGGACTATTGATTAGGACCACTGGAATGGGGGGGGGGAGGGAGGTCCCCCATTCCCACCATGAACCTCACCCAAGGATGGCAGCCTCCTACAATTGCCTGCAGTCCATCTGAGCCAGATTATCAAGCGCTAAACTGCTTGCTTGCTCTATCCTGCAGAAGGGTGGTACCTCTTTAGACCAGTGTTTCTCAACCTTCAGTGGCCTGGAGAACACCAAAAGGTATAATTATATTATGTGGAACATCTGATGAAATCTTTCGTGAAAAAGTCAGTATATACCAGCTGTAACATTCGCAATATCTGCATATTACACATTCCTATGAAAATCATTCAGGTAACCAAATTAAATACAATTTTATGAATATAACACACATTTATTTCTAAAAAAGATCTATACAT
The DNA here is from genome assembly GCA_007922195.1 of Podocnemis expansa. Classification (NCBI taxonomy): domain Eukaryota; kingdom Metazoa; phylum Chordata; order Testudines; family Podocnemididae; genus Podocnemis; species Podocnemis expansa. The sequence continues at coordinate 4,669,796 of ML682017.1, read as the reverse complement.
AATGATTATGCACACAACTGATATTACTTAAGAATTCTAGGTCTGCATCTTCAAACAAAGTTAATCTATTCTTGGAATAAGGCTTGTCAAAGAAAGTCTCACTGTCAAAATTATGTCCAAGCAACTTCGATCTTGCTTTTTGTTTCAGCAACCACTGAAAATCCACTTTCATGTAAGTATGTTGACAAAAAAGGAAGGAGGACCTTTCACACATTTTCACCCAGTTGTGGATATTCTTTGTGGTTTTAAATCCAAACTGTTTTAACAGGAGAATTATTTTTCAAAACTTTTAACACACTGTCCAAATAGAGATCAGACAACAACTCTTTTTCCTGCAGGGAGAAGTGACTTCTTTGATTGTCAATGAATGGATCTCCACAGACTGCCTTCTCTGGGATTCTTGTCTGAAGGGAAGTACTCACCAAATTTAAGACAAAGTGTGTTCACATGATTAACAATAGTTATTTAAATTCTGGGGCATTATAATCTTCCTTATTCTCTCTGACTTTGTTCATTACTTCCGCTAATGCAACAAACATATCAAAGCAGCTGTCTTTGGCTCTGTTGATCAACAACATCAATTTCTTTTTAAATCCTTCAATTTTACCATGCATGTAAAACACAGTTTTCACTGGTCCTTGAAGAGACGAAATCAGTTCATTCAAAACCTGAAAATGTCCACAAAACAGCAAAGTTTCCAATTCCAATCAATATCTTCGTAGCATTTAACAAGATCAGAATTTTTGCTTGACAGAAGCAAGATGACTTCTTCCTTAAGTTCACACTGGGAATTAAGAGCATTGGATTTTACAAAATTGACTATTTTGACAGCTATTTCTAGCAGTCAATTTAGTTTGGCACTTAAGCATTTACTTGCCAACATTTCTCCGTATACAATGCAGTGTGTATTTTGGATAGCTGGTCCTATTTCCTTCAGTTTTGCAACTAATCCCACATGCCACCCAGTCATATCTGCTGCTTTGTCAGTACAGACTGTAACACAATCTGCCATTTTCAAATCTTCATTGCAGAAATAATCAGATATTGCCTGGAACATTTCAGATCCAGTTACATGTTGTGGCAAATCAAAGCTGTTCATAAATTCTTCTTTAATTAGTTCTTCATCCCAATGAACACGCCTAACGTACCTAAGTACCAAAGTTTTGTTGACAATATCGGTCGAATCATCCAACGGAAGAGAGTACATTTTTTATTTTCTTACTTTTTGTAAAGGTTGTTGATGAACAGCATCACTCATCATAGTGATACACCTGGAGATAGTATTGTTAGAGAGTAGAATTGTTTTCATTTTTTTGGCAGCCTCACCACCCAAAAGTTACTTGCTTGCATCTACCAAACAAGGCATAATTAAATTTTCCCCTATGGTAAAAGGCTTTTTAGTTTTTAATATTCAAAGTGATATAAAAATGATGCTTTAAGCACTGCTTCACTTACCTTTGCTATATTATGAACTCAATTAATTCCCTTTTCTTTTAAAAAAATCAGCTGACATTTTGATACTGGAGGTGTTTTGTTTCTAAACATCTTTTAAGTTTTGCTGGAACCATAGCACTGTTAGATAAAACTTCGGAGCAATAACACTCCTTGTTTTTTCTGCTTTACTAGACTAACACAGCTACCCCTTTGGAACTTGACATTGTGGAGAGTTACCCTGAAATGTGAAACTGTATTTAATGTAGTCAGGCTCATATGTTCGACGCACCACTTTCTTCTTTCTCCATTCTGGTGAAGTTGAGCTACCTGGTTCATTACTGGCAATATGTCCTGAATGCATGGACAACACTGACTCCTCAACATTCATTTCTTTACTCACTGTTTTATTTCATGAAGGAAGTTAACTTAATTTGTTTACTCATTTTGCTTGAAGTCAATTGTTAGTGATCTTTCTCTACCAAGAGGCATAGCAGCCCTAATGTCAAATCTTATTCATAGCTAACAAATGGCAAAGTTCTGTGGTAATGGGGCAGGAGAACCCTTGGTTTGGAAGGGAAGCCCTCCCACTTAGTACAAGGAATGAGCCAGGCTCCGGATGAGGAAGCTCCTGTTCACTGTTTCCTGATGCACAGAGCTGTAACTATGGCGGGGCCAACGAGGCAAAGCTCCGGGCGGTGCGCAGCGGCTTAATGGACCCCCACTAGTAAAGGGGTGGTTTTGCGGCACTGGCTCTAAGCACCACTAATAGGAAGGGGCGTGTTCCAATCAGAACGCACCCCGGGTGACAAAAATGGGTGTTACAGCTCTGCTGCTGCACTCTGGTTGAAGAAGGTGGAGGCTGGTTGCTTCCTGGTGCATCCTCTCAAGGTACGGCTGGTTGGCTGGGTGGGGTGGAACAGCTACTTCTTGCTGTATTCTGGGGAGCACTGGGTGGCTGTTTGGAGATGGTGGGGCTTCAATAGGGTTACCAGATTTCAAGTCAAAAGATGACACTGCTGGAGGGTGAGCTGAGGGGTGAGGGTATACATTACCTCAGCTCCCCTCTTCCCTCCCTTTCCCTAGCATGGCTCTTCTCTCCAGCCTGCTCCTCCCTCCCTTTCCCCAGTTTGGCTCTTCTTCCCATCTCCTTTCTCCCTCCCCTTTCTCAGCATGGCTCTTCTCCTCCCTATCCTTTCTCCATTGTGGCTCTTCTCCCCGGCTCCCTTCTCTCTCCTGTTTCCCAGCATAGCTCTTCTCCTGAGCTCTCCCTCCTTCTTCCCGCATGTAGCTCTTCTCTCCAGTCTCCCTCCTTCTTTTCAGCATGGCTCTTTTCCCCAGCTCCCCTCGTTCCTCCCCTGTCCCTGGCCACAGGTTCTTCTCCCCAGCCCTCGTCCTTCCTCCCCTCTCCCTGGCCAGTAGCCTGTAACAGCAGCGGGAGATTTAAAACTGCCTGAGCCACAGCAAAGCCTCCACAAATGCCTGAAACTTTGCTGTGGCTCGGGGATTTTGAATTTCCTGCTGCTGTTACAGGGGGTAGCAATGGCAGGAAATTCAAAATGCCTGAGCCGAAGCAAAGCTTCAGGCATCCGTGGATGCTTTGCTGTGGCTTGGGCATGTTTCAATCTCCTGCAGTTGTTACAGGAAGTAATAGCAGTGGGAAATTTTGAAATGTCAGAGTCAGAGCAAAGGAACAAAGCGTCCCCAGACTCCTGAAGCTTTTCTCCAGTTCGGACACTTTGAAATTTGGTGGAGCCTGGCAGAACACTGTCAGTGTGCCCGCAGAGCACCAGATGAGAAACAGTGTTCTGTGGTGCATATCACCAGGCGCTGATGAATTAAAGATATTTATCTTGTCTAAGTAATTTTTAACTTGTTCTTTCCCTATTTTAGCTTCTGGTCCTATCCCATTTTTTACTGCCCTTCCCTATATCAGGCATCCAGTTGCCACAAAACTTCTTCTTGAAAACTAGAACAAAGTAGTCATTTAGTCCCTCTGCCATTTCCACATTTTCTTTTATGGTTTTTCCCTCTTTATTGAATAACGGTCCTACATTGTCCTTGGTCTTCCTCTTGTTTCTAATGTATGTGAAGAATGTTTTCTTGTTACCCTTTATGCCTCCAGTTTGATCTTGGTTTGTGCCTTGGCCTGTCTGATTTTTTCCCTACATAATTGTACTATTTGTTTATAGTCATCCTTTGTAACTTGTGCAAGTTTCCACCTTTTGTAGGACTCTCTTTATTTATTTTTAGATTACTGAAATCTCCTGGTTAAGCCAGGGTGATCTCTCACCATACCTCCTATCTTTCCTAGACAGTGCAATTGTATGTTAAGTCTGGTATTCTAAATATAACCTAGTATGGAGGCTTTATACATCGGTATGCAGGATTTCTTTATGTTGCTATATTTTATGTTTATTACTCCATACCACAATTAGGTATTCATAACATTTTAACACATGTTAAGGAAGTGTTCCATTATGTTGTGAATACTGTATTGCAATTTTAGAGCTTTATGTTATATCTACTAGAATTCCATATACAATCTATAGTGTTTTGTGTTGTTTTTAAGTAATTTAATTCATATATTACATTATATTGATTTTCAATTTTAAAAACCAATTGGGTTTTAGAATTAGTTAATCAAGAGACACTTGTTTTCTTGAAGAAAATTAATCTGTGAGTGTCAAATCTTATCAATGGAGGGTTGTATCCATCTCCTTTTGACTGTAAATTGAGGCAGTCAGATCTATGAACATCTTCAATGATTTTAATGGAAAAAACTGGTAAACACTTTCAAATCTGCTAGGGCAGACCATTTTTTGGTTACCTGCTTATAGAAGTAAGGCCTGAATTGGTTCATTAGTTTACCTGTGCCACTGTAGGATTTCAAGGGTTCAAAGTTTAGGGTAACACCTTTCAGTCCTATGAGTCTCTGATTTACCAAAGAGGAGATAAATAAGGGGGGGGGACGATAAAGATGCAAAATAATGAATACTATTGAAAAGATCCATCAGTTACTTCTAGTGACTGTCGTTCACAATACAAGAACAATAGGTATTCAATGAAATTGGAAGGCAGCATATTTAAAACTGACAGCTTGTGGAACTCAGTGCTACAAGATATCCTTAAGGCCAAGAATGTAGCAAGATTAAAAAAGAAGAATCAGACAGTTACATGCACAATGAAAAAGTCAAGTTAGCATAAGTCAACCTTTAAACTACTGAGGGTATGGAGAAATTTCTCTCTGCATGCAAGTTGTTTCAAATCTGCATACTACAATGATTTGTGTACATTACCATGAAGCAGCTGGTGCTGGCTAGTGTCAGACAGAGAGTGTTCCACCAAACGGACCCGGGATCTGATTCACGGCAACTATTCCACTCTTTTTGAGATTCCATTCCATTTCAAAGCAACAAAGAAAAGTTTCTAGCTCTTTCAGTGATAACAACAGCCCTCAAGATGTATTTTGATGTACAGGCTTGCAAGTTTGTCAAAAGGAAATGTTGGGGTTTGTGAAAAGTTAAGCCATATGACCAGCTGTTTTATTATAATTCAGTATTGCCTGGTAGCTCTTATTTATCTAACCAATTTCCACATGAGTTTTTGTACAAACCTTATCATTTGTGTGTAGCCTTCAGCCACTGCTTATTGATAGATGCCCAAGTAACAAGCCCAGGCCAGCTTCAACCCTAGTGACTGGCAATAATTAAAAACAAAAAGGTTACTGCTGGACTTTAATGCTGGGGGAAGAGAAGTACATCTCTAGTCTAGCTCAGGAGGCATGACAATTACATTTGTTTCTAAAGGCAAAGGAAATATATTTATAAAAGTAGAACTTATTCAAATGGTAATTGTGCATTGATTAGCAGTATAGTAATGCCCAACTTTAATTGACTCTTGATCTTATTAAACATATACATAGACTTTGTCTGCCAAAATACAGCAAATGTCTGCACTAGATGACAAAGAAGAGTAACCATGTTAGTCTATTTCAGCAAAACAAACAAGGGAGTTCTGTGGCACTCTTAAAGACTAACAAATTTATCTATCACATGAACTTTCATGGGTATAACCCCACTTTGTCAGAGGCATGACATGGAAGCTGTAGCGTGTCTGGTGAATAAATACAAAGAGGGATAAGTCACAAGGTCAGTTCAGTCTTTTTCTGCAAACCAAACAAACTGTTCCAATTCAGTGTGGAAAAACAGATAAGAATGTTAAGAGGGGAAAATCACTTTTGTAATAGAAGAGAGAGCCCAAATTTCTACTTAGACCTAATCCAACTGTGTCATATTTGCATAAATATTCCAAGTCTACAGTTTTATGTTGGAGTCTTGTTTTAAAGTGTTTCTACTGAAGCAATGTAACTGTCATGTCTTTCAGAGAATGTAAAGGGAGGCTGAAATATTTCCCTATTGGTTTTTCAATGTTACCATTCTTGATAACTGATTTGTGTCCATTTGTTCTTTTGCACAGAAACGGTCCAGTCTGGCCAATGTATAAGGCAGAGGGACATTACTGGCACATGATGGCATATAACATCTTGGTGGACGAGCAGGTGAATGTGCCGTTGATGGAGTGATTTTTGGTTAGGTACATAGTCAGAGCTGGCAATGGGGTCTGTTGCAGGGATAGATGTCTGCCTTATTGTTTCTGTCGTACAGTGTGCAGTTGCTTGTAAGTATTTGCCTAGAGGCTTCTTCTTGCTTATAGACGGCCCTCTAATTTTATGCAAATAATCACCAGTAACTACATACCACACAACAGAGATACTAATGCAGGCTGCTACTCCTGAAACAAACCCTGTTGCCAACTCTGCCCACATATCTACTCAAGTGACACCAAGAGAACATCATTGATTTAGATTGTTTCCCACTAATACTAACTCACGTATTTCTTAAACAATGATTCAAATCTGATCATTAAGACACGTTAATTTACAAGACAATACAGCATTTTATTGTATCTAGGAGGGTATGCTTTGAGTAATTTTTTAGATATTATATAATACTCATTACCTGTGTCAAGCATCTGATAGCCTTTGAGCTTCCACCTTTGTTGCGGAATGAACATCTGTAGATTTTGATCTATGTAACTTTTCTGTTCATGTTTGCAATGTAATTGTATGGTTTGATGTCAGTTATGCCATGCAAGGCTCCTTTATGAATGCTCGTAACATTCTACATGATTATTTATGATCTCATGTTCCCTGCAGCATTGTGTATGTGTACAGATGTGAAGCCTCTTATGTAGCTCAGATCCTTGGGACTCCCTTTCTGAGGCTGGAAAATTACACGACAAAGGAAAAGCAAATTTAGCTGCTCAGCTCAGACAGAAGGAAAGAGAATCACACAGCAGCACAGGGTGGGGGGCTGATGGGGATAAAAAGAAGGAATGCAGACACTTTGAGAGAAGCTCCTGGCTTGGGCTGGAGAAACGCTATTGTAGAAGTAACTGCATCCTATCCCACACTGCCAGGAGGGCCTGGTCTGGCTGAAAACCACCAGACATGGGGGTAAGAAAGATGAGAACAAGCTGAAGTGGGATCCTAAATAGCATTAAAGAGAGATATGTGTGTTTTATCTTTTATTTTCTCATAGTAACTCCCAAATCCTTTATTAAATGATTGAGGGTATGAGTGAAGGAGGCTAGGCATGATCCATTTCTTTGTTAAATGTATGGACATGAGTTTATAGTGATTGGGGAAAGATCCAAATCCCTGTAAAACAGAAGTTTCCATTGTGCTATCTGGGGCTAGGGGTGCTTGTCTGTGGACTGTTGACTGAGCAGCCAGAGGTCGCACACTCATGGCCTGGGACTGATTACATGTAGGAGGCTGGTAGAGACTGACTCAGTAGTGAGTGCTCACCTGGCAAAGCCCAGTGAATCAGGGTTCAGGAGTAGAGATGGGGGCAGGGGTGTCACAGTGGCACACCGGACCAGAACCAGAGAGCAGCCTAGCAGAACCCTGAGTTCTCATTTCTGGCAGTTTATGTCTATGCCTTTCATCCCCCACAAACACACACTATAGTGCAAGAGACACTTGATAGCAGAATCTTCATCTCTACACACTCCCCTGTGATCCTTACTCCTAACTTCAGCATTTTAACAGTACAACAGGGAGTCCACCGCCATTGGTGGTAGTAATTTAGCAAGCACTAGAGTGAAGAAGGCTGTTTGTGACAACTGATGATTTAAGAACAGTGACACCTAACATTGACCAGAGCGTGATATCTCAGCATGACATTCTTAAACTGGTACTGATGCCTTGTGTCTCCTAGTGCAGCAGTTCCCAAATTTTTCCTTTATGTGGGCCAATACATCATCATGGAAAGGTTTGGTGGACTACTACGTAAGCAATTGTTTTAAACATTTTTAACACTCCCTGTGGAGGATGGAAGTCAAACTTGTATATCAAGGATTATTAAAAACACAGCTATTTTTAATACTTTATTATGCTCACTCACAAACATATTGCACTTGTCACAGTATATTTAGCCACAGTAATTATTAACCCTCATTTCCCCACGACCACCTGCAGTACCCTTGTGGACAACAAGTGTTCCATGGACCAGGCTGGGAACCACTGTGCTAGTGCTTCCAAAATTGCTGCTATTTGTTGAGCTGAAGTGGTGGCAGCAACAATGACAAAGCTGAGGCAAAAATATCTAGCATAAAACCAGTGTATGCTTCTAGATGGGAAACCTTCACTTCCACTGCTGCTAAAAGGATTATGCATTGGTATGTACACTTCTCCTAACTTCAGAAGCACTTCTTTAGATTTGGTGGTGGAAGAAATGAAAACAGGATAAGTCAGAGGGCTCAAGGAAGAACTTTTTTTTTTTTTTGAGAGAACATCTGTAGCGCCCATGACATGTTTATCTTTCCGTTTTTCATGGAAGACATAAATGCTTCAAGATTTACATGCTTTATTGAATAGGAGACAGGCAAGAACAGCTAACTGCCACTAATCTAAATTCTTTAATTAGGCTTGGCAGAATTCAATGTTGATTTTTAAGCATTTTTTCTATTTTTATCAATTTAAACTTTTATGGTCGTGGAAAATATGGGGCTGTCCCACAACAGGGGGATCAGACAATAATTATTTAATAACAATCAGTGTTGAGAGTTGAAAAGTTAAACCTCAATAGTCATTAAGACAAATTTTCAACATCATATCACATCACAAATATCCTTACATGAAATGCTAATAAGCATTGAAGTAGCATTTTTCTTATTTTTTTTCTCTCCGCAAATGCCAATTATTAATGAAAGTATTTTTCTCAGTATTTGTGTGTATGCTGAAATCAATGTGTACCACTTAAAATTAAATCCTCCAAGCCTACGGTTAAGGCAGAATGCATGCTAGTTATCTTTGGTTTTTTTTGGCTAGGCTTGCTCTACATTTGAATATATTTCTCCATACTTGAAGACATGGACCTGTCTGGTGAAGTTTTCAAAAGGTTTGAGGTTTAACAAGGTAGATGTGGGGTTGCTTTAGATTACCAGGTTTTAGCGCTTTGGTGCAACAAACATCCCTCTATTAAATTTGGTGTTGGGTAACTTAATTGCACACTTCCTGAGTTTGGATTTTTTAAAACAACTTCTAAGACTGTTCTTTAAAAGGACTGTATTGTTTACACATATGTATATAATTAATACATTACACTCACAAATTTACACACACGTGGGGACTTCCTGTGAATCACATAGTGGTTCCCAAGCTGGGGTCCGGGGATCCCCAAGGGTCCATGGACATGTTGCAGGGGATCTGCGAAGCCTCTCCCTATCGGGGCTGGAATCCAGCTCCCTGTCAGGGCCGCCTCTCTCCACCCGTGGCTGGATCCCAGCATGGAGATGGGGCTGTGGTGGCTCCCCGGCAAGGGCAGGGGGCCATAGCCACTGTAGCTTGGTTCCCCCGCAGCGTGGGCCATGGTGGTGTCCCAGTGGTGCCGCCAGAGTGATGCAGGCCAGATTACATAATCAGTTGGGGGGGGGCAGCAAAGATTGGGGGGGGGGTAAAAAGGGGTTCCCAGCTGGAAGAAGTTGGGAATCAGTGGATTACATAACACTTTTTCTTTCTTTTTTTTTCCCCCCAAGGCCTCCCAACTTTCTTGTAATACTTAATAACAGTGGTTCTCAACCTTTTGTGGACCAGGAGACACTTAGCCATGGGTCATGACCCTCCAGAACACACCCACCCACTTCCCCAAGCCAAATCCAACCATCTCCCTGGGTCTCTGTGATACTTACCAACAGTGGTAGAGAACTGCTTTATCACTAAAACAAACATTGCCATGCAACATAGAGGATCTCTCTCTCCAACAATTCATTATGTAATTTATAGACAGACAACCAGCTATGTGCATAGACATACGATTGACACAAATCTGCACATGTATCCACGTGCACACACATTCATACACACAAGCCTAGAGTGACAAGCACCAGAGGACTGGGCCGGTTCTGCTGTGAGGCAAGAGACAGAGATGGCTTCAGGTGACAGTTCTTAGGGGCGCCTAGTCCCCCTGAAGCTCAGGCTGGCTCTTGCCTCTTCAACTCTTTCCTGGCAGCACAGGCCCTGTTAGTCAACCTGCAGCTTAAGCCACGTAGGCAGAGCACACTTTACATCAGGGGTTTCAAACACTGTTCCCTCTAAGCTGCGCACGCGCACAAGGGTCATGAAACCTGCGCCCACAACAAAATAAAGTGCACACAAAAAAATTCCACAGTGCTAATCTTGGTGCTCACAAAGAAATGTTTTTGCGCACCCAAAGAGATTGTTTGTGCACACAGTCGACAAGTAATTAGAGGGAACAAAACTCAAATCACCGTGAGGCAGGGCCAACGCTGGGGACTGCGGCACCCCCCTGCACCAGAGCGACGCCGGTGCAGATGAGTGACATCATCAGTGGAGCGCCACAGCACTATCCCTTTTTGACGCCCCCGGTTATGCAGAGGCTGCTGACCGCCTAGCGCCGCCCCTGCCATGAGGGCCACATGAGAATCGAATCGAATCATAGGGCTGGAAGGGACCTCATGAGATCAAATCAAATCAAATCATAGGGCTGGAAGGGACCTCATGAGATCAAATCAAATCAAATCAAATCATAGGGCTGGAAGGGACCTCATGAGATCAAATCAAATCAAATCATAGGGCTGGAAGGGACCTCATGAGATCA